>JAOXYF010000020.1:762257-776651 GCA_028565775.1 Sternarchorhynchus goeldii | reverse complement strand
TTCATCACTAAAATGAACTCTGGACCACTTCTCCTCTGTCCACACAACATGCTCCTCAGCAAAGTTGAGTCTAGCTTGAGAGGTTTGGTCAATGCAAGAGTGGGCTTTCAGTCCAAATGCTCTTAAACATCGAGACACTATGATAAGACAGATCCTTACCCTGCTCAGTGCTGAACTGGTGAGTGATTCCAGCTGCAGTGTTGAACCGATTACCCGTGGAGATTCTCCACATTATCCTGTCCTCTCTTGCATTTGTCTTTCGTGGGTGACCAGCCTTCTTGGGGGACCTGAATGAGTTTGTGATGTTGTAAAGACCAACCAACGTCTCTTGCTATGGCTGATAGGGTCACCCCTTTGGCCTTCATCTGGACAGCCCGCTACCGGAGGGTTTCAGTCACTTTGGAACGACTCAGTAAAAACTGGAAAGTTAGGCTGCCAGTTAAATAGGGTTTGTCAGATAATTAAGGAAATTATCACTAGAATAACACCAATAACTTGCAGGTATCATATAGTGTTCTCTAATTTTGATCAGTGTTCTTTTTCAATCATATCATTTAAGTTTTTTATGCTGAGCTTTAGAATATATACAATTTCTGAAATAAGCTTAAAATACTGTTATTTCACTCCTGTTATGATAATTTGACATAGGACTACACAATGGCCTGGACCTTTAGGAAATTGTGTGTTGTTCTCTAATTTTGATCTCCAGTGTATATAATGTTTCAAGGTGTGTGATGAAAGTTCTAAAAATGTAGGATATAATGCAATCTTACATTAGCAATCAGAAATATACATGTTTAATGAGTATTATTATTTTATGCAAATGCAAATGAGGAAATATGTCAACAAACTTCAGCACATGAGGTACCCTGCCTGCTTTAGGTACCAGGATGAGATCCTCAGACCCATTGTGATACCATGCTAGTGCAGTGGGCCCTGGGTTCCTTCTAATGTATGATAATGCTAGGCCTAATGTGGCTGAATTGTGTCAGCATTTCCTGCATGGTGAAGGCATTGATGCTATGGACTGGCCCACCCGTTCCCCAGACCTGAATCCAATCGAGCACATCTGGGACATCATGTCTTATTCCATCCACCAATGCCACGTTGCACCACAGACTGTCCAGGAGTTGACTGATGCTTTAATCCAGGACTGGGAGGAGATCCGCCACCTCATCAGGAGCATGCCCAGGTGTTGGCCACACACACTACTGAGACTCATTTAAACTTGTCTTGAGAAATTTTACTGAAGTTGGATCAGCCTGTAATTTGATTTTCCACTTTTATTTTGAGTACAATTCCAAATCCATACTAAAATGAAATACATCATGCAACATTTTATTAGGAGAATATTTTCTCATGTTTTACTTGTTTTTCTATGATCAGCTTAATAATGCCTTTTTGCAATTTACACAGCAGTGAAATTAAGATAATCTTCACATAGAAGATTTAGAGGCTACACAGGCACATTAACAGGAATAGGGATGCACACAAAAAGGAACAGGGAGATAAACACAAAGACAGAGAAATGTTCAGGCACAGTAATGTGGATGTAGGTCAGGGGACCCTCTGGCAGGCTCCCCGTCCCCAGTGGGGGGTGCTGACCCAGAGGTCCTCAAGTCCACGGCAGCAAGGCAACTTGCGCCAGCAGCTGTGGGGCACATGCAGCCTGCTGCGCACCAACTAGTTCACCCTGTTGGTGTAAGTGGAGGGATGGCTTGGGTGAACTGAAGGGTCGGTGCACCACCCAGAGCGGCACAAGTGGGCTTTGGTGTAGCGCTTCCCGGGCTTGCAGGGACATTCGGGCGGGAACCTTCTTCCTCAACCTCTTGCAAAGAGGTTGCACTGCCTTATATTACATTTGCTTGTCTCTGCTGTGGTTGTTTTAGATTAATCAGATCTAATCAAAGTTCTAGACTAAAACAGATCAATTTAAATAATAAAAAAAATCCTGATGGCGGACAGGAGGGAGCTGGGTGAGAGTAAGAAAGACTTTATTCTCCGTTCTTGAACACAAATGTTGCAAGCGAGTGCGTTTAAAGGAGTGCAATAAACTGAAAGCAGAGTGCTAAATTAAGTCCAATTTTGACAGTGCAAGTTTCTGGTCTGGCCTCATCAAATGTGCAAGGTGTGTAATGGTCACCACCATTGAGAGCGTACCCCCTCTGGCACCAAGGGGCTTGTGAGCGTACCTGTCTGAGCCTGAGAGGAAATCTCTTTCGGGGAGCAGAGCCTTTTCCTATAAGGCTCACACACTATGAAATAACCTTCCTTCCAATGTTCTAGACTAAGACACAGTCTCAGTATTTAAAGCTAGGCTGAAAACCTATTTATATAGTGCCTTGTAGTCATCGATTACTTTCATTTTCAAATCTCTACACAGTTGCTGAGTGTTAGCACAAGGGTGGAGAGAATTTATAAAGAATTTATAAAGAATTTTAAGGAATTATACAGAAAGGGAACCCAGTTTAACGCCAAGTGAATTAATCTTTAGGGTTATGGGTCTGTCTGTCAGTGTTGGCAGTTCTTTCCCTGGCCACCAGAGGTCTGCCTGACAGTAATATTGACGTTGCCATGGTTCCCTCCCCATTGTACTGATTGCACTGCCTATTTATATCTTGGCTTTGTGTCTTACCGTTGTGAAGTATTGCCTTCCTTAGTGCCTGCACACTGAGCGTTATATATCTGTTTTTTGCCTTGCCCCTTTGATTACTTCTGCCTCGTTAGTGCTTCTCTGTTTTTTAAATTTTGCTCTGCCTTTTTTTGCCTTTTCCGAGCCCTTTGGTACCTTCATCTCTTTATCTGAGCTCTGGCTTTCGAGCCTGTTTACTGTATTTTTGACGCTGTTTATCAAATAAACCTCCTTACACCTTACCTGCGCATGGATCCCATCACTGACCCGAGAAGGTCTCAAGAAGGTTAACTGTCTCCCTGCAGTCTAAAGAGCATGGAGGAGATATCAGGTTCTTCTTAAAATTTGTTTGTGTAGTTTTCCACCATTACTTCTGAAGGACTTTGCCTGTCAGGAATGCTCTTTTTATGCAGTCATGTTGCTGGCTTGTTGCCAATTAGATGTGTAATATTCTAATTATTTTTCTGTCCCACCTTATTAGAAATGTACTGCTGGCATCAAATTCAAAATGGCTGGTGAGTTTTCAAAAAACAATAAAATTTCTCAATTTCAACATTTGATAGCTTGTCTACCTTCTAGTTTTAATTAAATAAAGGTTTATAACTTGCACATCATTGTATTCTGTGTTTAATTTTACACAACATTTGAACTTTTTTGGAAACACGGTGGTAAATATTCATATATTAGACTATTGACATTTTACATTGAATCATTTATCAGGCACACTTATCCAGAGTGACTTACAAAAGTGCTTTGTAAGTGCTCTGTTAGCTATTTACAAAGTTAACATCACTATAAAGTGAACTCCCTAAAGGACAGAAGACACTTCGTAGTTATTGTACAGATGATACTAAGAAGGAACAAGTGTTACATTCTCTCCTGAGATGGTTGTCTAGGTGACAGGGAGATGCATCATAGCTTGTGCCTAAGAGACCAAGACTCAGTAGACACAAAATGTTATTTTGGCTGTTTAATGGAGCCTACACAACACAACACTACACTACACAAAACCTCCCAAAAATACACCATAGTGGGCAGTGGTGTAGGACTGGGTGACCTGTAGATAGTGCCAAAGAAATAAAAGAATCAGAACCTGACTACCATCCTCATCTACCCTGTCCAAACACCCCCGGGGTGGCACACGCCCCTTACCCAGTGTGAGTTAGCAACATCCTACAATAACAGGGACAGATGTGCCTGTTCTAACTTGTCCACACCTGGCTATGGGTGGATGGGTATGTGGATGCCAACAGATAAGCAGTAAGAAGAAAGAACGAAACTACTGTTAGAGCCAAGAATGTATGTAAAACGCTGTAAGCTAATAGGTGGTAACCTATTAACAACAGTAACATTGATAGTAACATTCATAACATCTTTAAAACATGCATGTCAAACCAACCAGCACTAACACAAACAAAAACAAAATCCATTCTTTTCCTATTCTGTCTGTACATGTACCAAAACATGTATGTTTCTATATGATGTGAAAAGGAACTTCTGCATCCACTGTAAATACTAAACACACAAAAGCTACTTTGTAGTTGCTCTACAGAAGATACCAAATGGAAACCTGCACTTTAAATAAAACCAAGGAATACAAAATCAGTCTGTCACCATATCATGTCACTTCTTGTAAATACTGATGAAATGAAACTGGCATCCAAACTCGATTAGTCCATTGTATGTCTGCTTGAATGTCTAGCGAGCTATTTGAGATTCCACAGAAGAACATGAAACCCATTGGCAAATCAGACTGTATTCAAGATTGGAATGTGCACACCAAGTAAAACTTAACACAAAACTATAACACTGGGAAACAAAATATGTGGACGTTATAGTAAATTGTGAATCTATTTTCAGAATCATGTATAGTTCACATTTGTAAATGTATTATTTATTACTTATTCATAAATAAAGCTGCCGTAACATTAAAGCAGGAAGCAACATTGATGACAATTATAGTCCCTTAACCACTAAGATAACTGTATTTTGAGAAACATTTTACAGACAGATGCTTGAGGTTCTCTCGTTGGATCTCACTGGTCCTCAGATTGGGGGGTCCTCAGATTCTGCTAAACACAATTCCACTTTACAAACTACAGACAGCAGACATACTGCCATAAACTATATTTCAGTCTATTCAGCAGCACAAGATCACAATTTGATGTCTGTAGTACTGAAAACATGAATTCCTCACTTAATCAGATCTTTAAAAATATTATAAAAACTACCAGTTTGAAAGACCATATTATTTCATTCCTTTGTCTTTGGTGCAAATAAACACAAATGTTCCTCACATGGCTCACTATCTGCTGATAAGGCCTAGCCGCAACACAGGTGTGTTGAGATGTTGACATGCATCAGTGAAGATGTGATCCTCTCTCTCCAAATCACCTCCACCAAGACCCAGTGATTTCTGCCAGAATGGTCATCATTGTATTGTAACAGTGTCTGCAAGGCATTCCCAAGTTAATACTTTAAGGGCATTTTCACACTTGTCCCAAATGCATGAGTCCACACCCAAGACCAATTCTGGACATGGATCAAGGATGGGCAGGTTTATTTTCATACACAAGAACCATCAGCTGTACAAATCCATGCATCACATTTATGCACATAGATTCACAAAATGGTAGGAAGAAGCTTGATTGAATGCTTTTTAATTGAATGCTTTTTATTACTTTGCTTGCATGCAAACACTCAAGCGGCGGGAGATTATTACCCAGTGTAAGACGTGCAGTTTTCGCCATGTGGTCAGTACATGCACTCAATCCATAAAACTGAACTTATTCCAGTCCTACGAACGTGTTTTTATTAAGCATATATTGTCATGCATAACAGTGATAACACTAGACTAGCCTACAGAAAAAAAACACACTTGCACAACTGGAATCATTGTTGACAAACTTGGTGTTTTTTATTTGTTCCATTGTGGTTCTAGAGGTTTCCATAGCAATGAATCTGCATTTTGAAGTTTTTAATGATTTATTAGTTACTGACTCTGGTGAATCCAATTCTGGCCACTGTTATGCATTTAGACCTGACAGCTGCTTTTGACACAAAGCATCCTCCTCTCACTTAGAGCACTCTGTCAGCATTAAAGGTGTTGCTCTGGAGTGGATGAAATCCTATTTGACTGAATATCTCCCCCATATAGGCCCCCTTTCACTGGCTTCCTGTGAATTTTAGGACTAATTCAAGGTTTTATTATCTGTTTATGAATCCTAGCTTCAAACTCCCTACATCCATGTTAATTTACTTTGATCTTTGTGTCCTGTTCCTCTTCTTATTATGGCTGTGGCTAATTTGACTGTACAGCACTTTGGTGAACTTGTTTTTAAATGTGTTTTATAAATATATAAATGAAAACACTGATGCCAACAGGACTGAGGATAAGGAGCAGATAGGTGTTGGTTCAAAGCAGAAAAAGTGAAGGCTCTGAATTTCCTGACCAGGGTGAACAAAAGGGTGTTGAGGTGGGGGGTTTGAGGCAACCGGTTGTCTTTAGTAGGGTGTGTCAACTGGTTCCAGGCAGGCTGAGGTGGCTGAAGTGGAAAAGCTCCCTGGGCGGAAATAGAAGAAACCTTGGGAGGACCAGGAAGAAAGAGGGAACCCAGACTAGTCTGATCAATAACCTTATTTTTAGTTCAAGTAGCATAGTTCCACTGGCATGAGTTCATCAAATGGCAGGACCAGTTAACAGTCCCCCCAGGTGTTCTGCTGGTAACCCTCCAGATTATTTGTTGCTGATGAGTAAATCTAGTCCATTGTTGACATAATCTCTGTAGTAATTTGCAAACAGAACAGAAAGATAGGTTAAACCTGTAGAGATGAAGATTACATGAAGTCCATATATAGTAGGCATGTCAGTGATTAGCATGGAACTCCAGCAGGATTAACTATAACAGCAAAACTAAAGGGAGGACCAGAGGACTATTTCTAGAAAACATTGGTTATATAACTACTGTTGAAAAGTTAAGGTAGCATACTCACTGCTGGTTGTGGCTCTTGGTCATTCTCTCCATAAGCAGCCAAAGAGATGGGGAGGCTGCGTCTGGTTCAGAAGGTAAAGACGTCCGAGCTAGAGAGAGTGGAGGTAGCAGCTTGTGAGGGTTTATGACCAAGGGGTGCTTGTAGGTCAAGAATCTAGCATATGGTCTAATTTGTCATACCACTCAACTGTTTTTACTGCCTCCTACTCCACCAAATAGTTATGAGTACTCAAGATGAGCATATACACTCACTGGCCACTTTATTAAATACACCTGTCCAACTGCTCATTAACGCAAATGTTGAATTAACCAATCACATGGCAGCAACTCAATGCATTTAGGCATGTAGACATGGCCAAAACGATCTGCTGCAAACTGAGCATCAGAATGGGGAAGAAAGGTGATTTAAGTGACTTTGAACGTGGCATGATTGTTGGTGCCAGATGGGCTGGTTTGAGTATTTCAGAAACTGCTGATCTACTGGGATTTTCACATACAACCATCTTTAGGGTTTACAGAGAACGGTCAGTTCTGTGGGCACAAATGCCTTGTTGATGCCAGAGGTCAGAGGAGAATGGCTTGAGCTGACTGGTTCGAGCTGATAGACCAGCAACAATAACTCAAATAACCTGGGCATGCAGAAGAGCATCTCTGAACGCACAACAAGTCGAATCTTGAGGTGGATTGGCTACAGTAGCAGAAGACCACACTGGGTACCAGTCCTGTCAGCTATGAACAGGAAACTGAGGCTACAATTCGCACAGGCTCACCAAAATTGGACAATAGAAGATTGGAAAAATGTTGGCTGGTCTGATGAGTCTCGACTTCTTCTGTGACATTCGGATGGTAGGGTCAGAATTTGCCGTCAACAACATGAAAACATGGATCCTGCCTTGTATCAACGGTTCAGGCTGGTGGTGGGAGTGCAATGGTGTGGGGGATATTTTCCTAGCACACTTTGGGCCCATTAATACCAATTGAGCATCGTGTCAACGCCACAGCCTACCTGAGTATTGTTGCTCACCATGTCCATCCTTTTATGACTACAGTGTAGCCGTCTTCTGACGGCTACTTCCAGCAGGACAAAGCACCATGTCAAAAAGCGCGAATCATCTCAGACTGGTTTCTTGAACACGACAATGAGTTCACTGTACTCGACTGGCCTCCACAGTCACCAGATCTCAATCCAATAGAGCACCTTTGGGATGTGGTGGACAAATCTGCAGCAACTGCGTGATGCCATCATGTCAATATGGACCAGACTCTCTGAGGAATGTTCCCAGTACCTTGTTGAATCTATGCCACGAAGGATTAAGGCAGTTCTGAAGGCAAAAGGGGGTCCAACCCGGTACTAGCAAGGTGTACTTGTCTTTATTAGTGCATGGAATTATGTCTCGCTGTCTTTGTTAACGCACTTCATGACTCAACATGCAAACAGCCTCACGACGGTATACACTCCTTTTCTCTTACAGGGTATATATGAAAATAAGAGTCCGAACAAAATGCATGTAATCAAACACAACAGTTTGATTACATGCATTTTGACTCAACACGTGGAAATGTTACTTTGCTAGTGCATTTCCTAACTAACACTACAAGTATATAATTTATATCTAAAAACAAGTTTGTATTTCCCCCGACACGTTTCAACATAAATGACTATATTCCTTTAACGTCACAGCAAGACCATATTCTTTTAACGTCAGCACCGCCCCAAACGCCTCTGGAAGGAAACGTGAAACTTCCACAGTGACGCATAACTAATTCTGATTGGTTTAGTACAAAGTAACCGAAGGCAAAACCCTGCTTTATGATTGGCTGTATTCTCAACCATTTTAAAGAACGTCAACTTTAGTTTGATACTTTCGATATGAAGTCCTCAGAGTCCTTGATAAACGAAAGTAATTTTGTTATGGATTGTGGATTTCCTAGAAATCCCATGGGTGAACGATCCTTCTTTTCTTATCATGAATTTCCCTGCTGGGGGATGGGCGTATCCGGCCATTTTGCTTCCTTCAACGATTCGTTTGGACTGAAGGTAAAATGTTTATAGTAACTGCGTCTCTATACTAACGTGATATTTCAGTGATTACGAAATAGGTTGTGAAGCAACAGATGTGAAATACGTACATTGTGGTATGAAAGCAGTCTAACAGCAATGCAGCTGCATTTACGCAGGACATCTCAATTGCCGAAGCATTCTAGATTAAAGCAGTAACCTATAGCAGGTCTCTGTGCTAGGATTTCATATTTTAACGATTAGCGAAGCTAATAAAAGTTACAAATATTTAATTGTTCTAACGTAGCGTTTATATTTTGCGTTATATATGTTTGATGGCGATAGCGATTCAGATTTGGAACTGAAACGACGCAAACTAAAACTTCGAACTTTTAAGTTTGCACAAAAAGAAACGTTTTTAAAGCTGCTTTATAGTTTTAAAAGTATTGGTAATTACCTAAATATATACAGGAACTATAAGAACGAGAGAATATTTATATACCAAATGTCGTTGTACACCAATATGATGACAATAATAAACACCCATCTAACAACCGATAGAATTAAATGATAATGGGAAAGACACGTGCATGGAAGTCAGTGGTCAAAGGCGAACATGACCAATGCCATTTGGTGTATAGAAGTATCGTGGAAGTACCTTTTTATATTTCTGAAAGTGGGAACCATCGTAAATGAACCAAAATGAGGGAAAGGAAGGATGAAGAGAATAGTGGTTCATTAATAATGATGATGATGACAATAATACCAGAAACACTTCTTAAACGTGTTAATTTATCGCCATCTAAAATTTACATTACAGATACAGAAATATAAAATCTTAGATAGCGAAATACTTGCATCTACATCAGATTCTTAGCTTGCTAATGGACGTTTTTATAGCGAAGAACAGTGGTGTCAGAATCCGGTCCTGCAAGGGAGTTTGGTGGTTGCTCTGCTCAGACAAGCCTAGTAAACCTGAGTTTAATCAGGTGCGTTTAAGCAGGTCAATCATCTAATCACGCTGGACTGGCCCTCTCAGACCGCAGTGCTATGTTAAAGTACATTATATAGTATTAGTTAATTATGTACAGTTAGTTCATGTAGCACTATGGTGTCAAGCCCTTGACTTACTTAAATACACCAGCTCAATCAACCCAGTCATTCAGCAGGTTTAGTAGGAGGGTATGAGCAGAACAACCATCAAACTCTGTCCCTCCAGGACTGCACTCTGACACCACTGTTCTGGAAACTGGTTCAGGGTTTATTGCTCTATTTTACCCACTTGTGGAAGCAGAGATGACCTTGTTTTCTGTTCGTAATACAGAATCTTTCCATTTAATTACGCTGTCCAAGATTATTTTAATTTAAAACATTGCAGGTTTCTTTTGTGGGAGAATTGGAGCGAGAGTGAATTTCAGAAGGCTGAAAGAATACCAAAGGAGAAATGAAGATCAGGATTTTGGGGTATGAGGACTAGTTTAGGACGAGGACTAGTTTAGTATGATGACTAGTTTGTCTTGTGTTGTGAACTGTATTGTCCACAAAAGTACTGACATTAAATATAATAGTGCGTAAGTTGTTTAATCCTTCTTTAAACCTTGTCTCTTCAAGCATGAACAGAGTAGACTAGATATCACACCCACATTTAATTACAAACATGAACACTGGCATAGGTCTTGTGGAAATATTTTCACAACAAACATAAGCGTTATGCAGTAGCATGAAACCTCAAAATAGCACCACCTATATGTCAACAGTTATAATTTAATATACTTTTAAATTATTGTGCAGTAGATAAACAGCTACCTAATAACTGTAATTTTGGCAAATTCTGTGTTGAAAAGATCAGTGTTATGGTTTTTCAATGTTATTCTTTTTTTTTTCAAATATACAATTCAACAATTTATATAAACAAAGATCAAAGAGCATGTAATTACATCACCAAATGACATCACCAAAAATCTTTGGATTTTCATGCTCGTGGTCAGCTAATGGAACAGTGTTCCCAGAGGTCTCTCTCTGACTGTCTTGGGTAGGTGTTGTCATTCTTCAGTATAGGGTTAGGCTCCCTTCAGTGTAGAGTTAGGGTTAGGTTGCTCTAGCACTTTCCCTAGTTTGCATTGTATATTTGCACGTCCAAACTATTTTTAAACCAGCCATAGGCCTGTCTTTCTTTGCCTGACTTCAGGGCCGTCCCATATTCCATGCTCTGTTTCTGCTAGCAGGACATACCATTCATAATTTTCATAGTTTCATAATGCCATTCACAACTGTATGAAATGCTTGGCTGGTTTGTTTGGCATGTGTTGTTGAAAAAGGCAGCCGTGTCTAAAAGCAACCAGTCTGTCGTTGTGACTCCAGGCCCAAGGCTCTGCACTTGAGGCATGTAGCACTCCTCTGTCAGGGATGTCTACAAGGGTCTACAAGGGCGTACAGAAAACTGGAGAAATGTAGAAAAGGTGGAAAAAGAGAGTTTGTGTGTGTGTGTGAGAGAGAGCCAGAGAGAAAGGGTGTGTGTGTGAGCCAGAGAGAAAGGGTGTGTGTGTGAGACAGAGAGAAAGGGTGTGTGTGTGAGAAAGGGAGACGGAGAGAGAGGGTGTGTGTGTGAGAAAGAGAGACAGAGAGAGGGTGTGTGGGTGTGAGAAATTATTCCTGAGCACTTAAAACTAGCATTATTATATACTAGAGTCTCTTTTAATAGCCCACTAACTTATTACACTACACAGTCTTTTCCCCAGAGGCTACAAACTACAATGATGAATAGAATTAATTTGTTAATCACACAAAGTTGTGGCTATATAATTTTAAATGCAGTTTAAGTATAATGCGTTTCATGGCGTTTCACAGATGCACAGCATAAAGGGAAATTATGTTTGAAAGAATACAGAATAAACATTTTTACTTGCATTTATACACGGAGTCTCAGGGGTTGAATGTGTGCCCAGACTGTTATGAGCTAACTAATACCATGATTTTAGTGTACTTTTAGTGTCATTGCTGGCATTTCTATACTTTTTCCTAAACATTTTTGTCCCATTTGTTTCCTCAGTTAATTTAAAAATCTTAATCTATGTTTATTGTGTTTTTATAAATTAGATATTTCCTGCTCTTCAGAATGGTAACAGAGTAAATTTCTTTACAATATGACTTGAACTTGCTGGTCACTATTTTTCTAACTCAGTTGTATCTTTATTCCTCTGGGCAGATGTGATCTTCCGATGATGGTTGTATGGAATGTGAGAAGAAACGGAGACTGAGGTTTTCCCATAGAGACCGGACACTTACTGCCAGACCAAAAGCACACAGAGCAGATCCTTTATCCTCAGAGTATTAAAATGACTGAGGCTTCTGTAAACTGGTGATCCAGTTTGAGTGCAGCTGTACAGGGTCACATGGTGCAATGGCCGACAGGTTTTCTGTGCTGGTCAACAATGTGGCTGATGCCCTAAGCAAAGAGGAGTGTAGAACTCTGTTGTACCTGTGTTCTGACTTCCTGTCAGGAGAATGTGTGATGGATGTACGCAGAGCTCTCTTCTCGTTAGTAACACACACTCACACAGGCCAGCCACAGACTGGTGACAACATCCTGAAGGAACTCTTGTTTCAGTTGAAGCGCTTTGACATTCTGAAGAAGCTTCTGGGCACCAGCAAGCAAGAGGTGGAAGAAAGGCTGAAAGGTGGTTGTGTTCTTTCAAAATACAGGTGATTTTGTTGTACCATATCTGACGTTGTTTCTTTGGATATATCCAAAAGTCTGATGTTATGTGTCTGTGTACATCAAATCCAACCAGTTTAAAATGAAGCCAGTTCTGACACAAAAACACAATCCGTGTGTGTGCAGGGTTCTTATGATGGAGCTAGGTGAGAGTCTGGATGACGAGGAGCTAAACTCACTCATTTTCCTTATGAGTAGCACTGTGGCAAAAGGCACACTGGACCGAGCTTCTGTAAGAACCCTGTACACCCTGAGCTGCTATTGCAACACCCGTCTACACCCAAACCAAGCTACTGTCATACCCGTCTACACCCAAACCAAGCGACTGTCATACCCATCTACATCCTAACCAAGCTACTGTCATATCTGTCTACACCCGAAACAAACCAAACTGCCAGAGCCCTGTAGCTTGTAACCATGTAGCTTGTACCTGCTGGTGATCCATTTCCTCTTTGGTTGCAGAGTTTTCTTGATCTTGTTGTGGAACTGGAGAAGTTGGATGAGGTGTCTTGTGATAACCTTGGGCTTATAGAACGTTGTTTTAAGACTATCCGGAGAGACGACCTGGCCAGAAGGGTCCAGCAGTTCCAGAAAGGTAGAAACAGCTGATTTGGGCCAGTAGCACCTACACTCACACACTTGCCTGTTTGGTTTTCTGTAGTTGTTCTTATTTCTGCAGGCCTTGAGAAATACTGTGATTTTAAGAACAGCATACAAAATTCACACAGGGCTTTAGTATTATGTTCAGTTAATACACTGTACTGATAAGTATGATGATAATGATTAGTATGATGATGATAGTGGTGTTTTGTTTATGATATAGGTCAACATGTGCAAGTCTCCCAAAGCCCAGTGCATACAGGTGCACAGGTAACACGTGAATGTTCTAAGTCTTTACTGAGCAGTCCTTCTGAGAGAATACAGACTGTTGTAAATACAAGAATTAAAGTTTTCTGTTTTTCATTACTGAAAGAGAATAAGGGTAACATTCATTACTTGAGCTGTAGTTGGTTACAGTACTTCCACATTGGGGCAGGTGAAAATCCTACGTTCACTCTAAGCCCTAATCATTGTGATCTCCTGGGTGTGGTGTTTTTTTTTATTTTTATTTATTTTATTTTTTTACTTTTACTGTAGTCTGGTTCTGGATTAAATTGCATCCAACAACGAGGACATGCTCAAGGTAGGAAGAGTTTCTTGCTTAATAAAACTGCAAGAAAATCATAAATTCAAATGCATTTAAAATGTGCAAATTTACTCCTTGTTGCAATAATTTTTAATAATGCCTTAAAATTACTGCAGCTTTTGATTTTTTTTTCTACCTCATCAGTAAATGTAGTTAAAGATAGTTATAGAATAATTAAAGAAAGATAGAATAAATTATTTTGAAAGATCAAAAAAAACCCAAACATTTTTCTACAGTGTTCAAAACTCTGAAGACTTCGATACCTGAAAGTGGAATGCAACACAAACAGGTTTGTTTTCATTTTTTTTTTTTGGTTTTTGTTTCTATCCCTGACCCAAACCTTGATAAGATGCTTTCCAACACCGTAACACCCCAAGGCAGGTTTCACACAGGATGTATTTTTTTTGCTGACCAAATCTCCCTTTTCTAATGACATGTAGCAAAGACAGAGTGACAGATTATCCTGAATGCAATTAAACAAAATAAAATGCTTGAAGTCTTGTTAGTGAGGTTGTCAGGTTAGTATTTGATTATTTAGATGTGTTCTCATTCTCAGGGAGCAGACTGTTATATATACACACATGTACATTTATCTATTTTTGGATACATATATACATACGTGTGTCTCTCTCTGAAAATGTCAAATGAAATGTACTAACCAAGGAAGTAATCGGTTCCATTTAAATGGACATTACAAAGCAGCTTTAAAGAAATCATATATATGCTGTTACAGTTTGGTGACTGTAGTTTTGCACCCAGACCCTTTAAAACCAGATTATGAAGATGCAGTGGTTGTCACGGGTGAGCCCCGCAGGACTGCAAAAGCTGACAGGACTCACGTGTGTAAAAGCGAAGACCTTTTATTTTCGG
>JAOXYF010000020.1:714701-736996 GCA_028565775.1 Sternarchorhynchus goeldii | reverse complement strand
ACCTCTGACTGTGTGCCCACTTCCAGCTCCACCACCATCATCAAGTTTGCTGATGACACCGTTGTGGTAGGCCTGATTTCAAACAATGACGAGAGAGCCTACCTGGAGAAGATTAGACACCTGAAGTACTGGTGCCAGTATCTCCACCTCAACGTCAGCAAGACAAAGGAGCTGATTGTGGACTGCAGCAGAAAAGAGGAAAGGAGCTACCACCTCATCAATGGTACGGCAGTGGAAAGAGTAGAGAGTTAACCCCATGTACCTTGGGGTTAACATTTTAACACTTACAGCATTTGGCTGATGCTTTTATCCAAAGCAGCTTAACACATCTTGTGTATTAAGTCACTTACACAAAGTAACTGAATACATTTTGAGCAGTTGAGGGTTAAGGACCTTGCTCAGGGGCCTAACAGTGGCAACTTGGCAGAGGTGAGGTTGGAACCAGCAACATTCTGACTACTAGTCAAATGCCTTAACCAGTGAGCTACCACCACCCCAGCTCACATCTCACAGGACCTATCATGGACCTGCCACATCAATGCAGCCACAAAGAAGGCCCATCATCGTCTCTACCACCTCAGATATCTGAGGGACTGCCCTTCAAGGTGCTGCAGAACTTCTACTCCTGCACCATTGGAAGCATCCTCATGGGGAACATCACAGCCTGGTTTGGGAACAGCACCAAGCAGGACAGACAGGCCCTACAAAGAATGGTACGATCAGTTGAACGTATCATCCGGACCGAGCTTCCTGACCTGCCTGACTATCTTTGGCTTGGTACTCTCTGCAAGCGGTGCTGGATCAGAGCCAGAAGATTGTGAAGGTCCCCAGTCAGCCCAACAATGGACTCTTCTCTCTGCTACTCTCTGAGAAACGCTTTCGCACCCTGAAGGCAAAAACAGAGAGCATGAGGAGGAGCTTCTTCCCGCAAGCTGTCCGAGAACTAAATGAGAACAGTGAATCATCACCACACTCAAACTCCCCAACAAGGGCTCCCACACCACCTCACTCACAACCAACCTTACTGCATCCTTGGACACTCACACACAACCAAACTGCATTTGCATTTTGCACACCACCACATTCTCACTCACACGATGAAAACTGCGTTTTTTTGCACTATACCCATCCATGCTGCTACTTGTGTATATATAGATACATATTATATTATATATAGTAATTAATTGTATTTTTTAACTTCTGCATAGCTTATATTCTGTGGACTTGACAGTCAAATTGCATTTCATTGCAGGTTGTACCATGTGTGACTATGTATGTGACAAATAAAATTTGAAACTTCTCCTTTGTGTTCTGCATCTATGGGCTGCCAGAGGAAATCGTGTTGGACAGGGGAACCCAATTCACCTTCCAGGTGTGGCGGCAGTTTTGCAAAAGGCTTGGTATTTCACTATAATAGAAAACATAAAAACAATCCTGTTTAATACTACATCGAAACTAACCAGGAATCATGCTGAAGTAAAATCTCAAATCCTACAGGAATGTAGCAGTAAAAGTTTATATATATAATAGTATATTTAAATATGGATGTTTAATTTTATGTTTATATATTTAACCTGCATTTTTTTTATCCTGCTTACATGTTTCTATAAAGACAATGCCATAAAACACCTAGAAAATGCTCTGGGTTGCCAGGGGACGCACTGATGCCACCAGGGGACTCGCTGATGGTCCACCAACTCAAAGCTGAACATCCACTTTGGAGGGACTGCTCAGTCTAGACATTGTATTATTGTTATATTGGACTGCAACTAGCTGGGGGTATGGGTTGGAGGATGGGTTCCCTTCTGAGTTTTGGTCCTAACAAGGTTTCTTACTAAGGGAGATTTTCCTTGTCGTCCCAGGCTTGCTCATTAGGGACTTGGACCCATGCATTTGTAAAGATGCTTTTGTTGTAAAAAGCGCTATATAAATAAATTTGACATTGACTTCTGTGAAGCTGCTACACACCCATGCTGAGAAGCATTCTGACCAGTAATGGCATCTGAGGACCTTTAAAGAATAGTCAAAGCAATGCCAAACAGCTGTACAACATGTAGAAAGCAAATGTCAACATGAAATGAAAGACAAATCCACAACATTTTTTAAATCCCAGCCAGACACAGTTTTTAGGTCCCAAGAAGACATGTCTAGGAAAAAGGATATATGGTCACCCTAGCGTGCATTGAAGAATGGAACAAAATGTGAACACCCAAAGCTAATGGCAAAATTCATGGAATGTGGGTGGTATTTTGAATTTCTGCATAAACATGTTAATGAAAGATCAACACACGTGTGTTACGCACACTGAACACACATATTACTCACATATTAAAAACTACTGTTTAGTATAAAGGTTAAGAAATATAATGCTAAAACTGTCTCCCCATCAAGGTCAAGTCACACCAAAACAACATTGTTCAAAACAACATGTGTTAAAATAAGCATTTGTGATGGCACCCAGTCCCCCGTCAGATTGCACCAAATCACACTGTTAATTTGTGTTTTGTTTGCACTGGTTTGTTTAGAAACATTTGTACTGTTATATTTCTCTAACTTTAAGTTATAAAGTGGTAGTGGCTTGATCAAAATTTGGGCATAAACATACTTCATAGAACTCATTAGAACTCATTCAGACAGACTCATTCAGAGTTATTGTCCATCACTCACCGCGCTGAGAGGGCTTTTGATTGCACAATTGAATCCACCAATCAGCACCATGTTGGGCATGAGGGGTCTGGGGAACTCCATAGTGAAGTCATATCTGAACAGCCACAGAGCTCCGGTGCTCAGGATCTCCTGCATGCTAGTAGACCTCTGCAGGAAGTGGGACGCTATCTCCTCGAACGACCAGTAGACTGCCTTACAGAGCAGAGGCTCCAGTATGCTTACGAACACGTTGAGTACACGCTCACTGAAAGACATGCGGTCTGAGTTTTTGGTGAAAAAGCGTGGGACGTAGGAGGGAGGGTCGGGGCAGGCAGTGCTTCTGGAGTCCATTCCACATGGTAAGACACGGAGCATGTAGATGGCAGGGAGAGACAGGTTATAGGCCAGGATGGCTCCAGTTGGCATAGCAGGGTCTGTTAGCACAGCATCAAAGTTAAACTCTCTCAGAAAACTCATCAACCCGTCATTGAAGAAAAGGCTTTCACTTGTAGAGATAAAGAGGCTTATGACAGTCTTCATATGGTTCAGTATTTGTATAACTCTCTCCACTACACCTTCTGTGGGATCAGCTAGATTCTCCACCATGGATGCTGTTATTTGCTTAATCAAGTCCTGTCCATAGGCTACTGGAAATGTTTTAGTAATGTAGTATTTCCCAGAGTCCAAACGCATGCTGACCTCCGGCATCACCACCACTACCGTGTGGCCCCTGCGGCCCAACTCCTCTGCCACAGCCTTTAGTCCCGTCCAGTGGCTCCCATCCATGGGTACCACCAACAGCCTTCCAGTCCACACAGGGGTTCGAGTGCCATCACACAGAGCCAAACACAGCAGCGCACTAAGACACAAACACATGGCAGATACCCCCGCCATTCCTTACCACTTCACGTGGGGACTTTCTTTAGCGAACACAGCCAGTGGATCTTCGGCTTTGTGTGTGTTTGCGCAAATAAATGCATCACCTTTGGAAAGAGATTAGCTATTTGGAAAGAGATTGGCTGTTTCTGGGGGAGGAACTGCAGGTCCCTTTAACATTAAAGAGTATATTACCTTAGTCTAAAATTGAATGCACTGTGTACTTGTAGACTACAAACCAAAGATAAGATGGTTAGCACTTGCAAGTCACTTAAAGCTCAGTATCCATTCTAGACGAACAAGGTAAAACTTTGTTTTATGTGATGACTGAGGCAGTATTAATAAGGAGTCAGAAATTCACTTTAGAAATGGCTTTCTTCTACAAGATATAAATCACTAAACATGTTTCATTAACCTGTTATGACAGGTTAATGAAATGAAACATGTTTAGTGATTTATAAACGTTTCATTAACCTGTCATAAACATTTAAAACGGCAAAGTAACGAGTAAAAAATCAAATTAAATCAGTTTCATTGTGAAAAAACACAAGTGTTAGGCAGGTGGAAGGTTTAAGTGCAAAGTCCTTACATTCTGGAAATAATTAACAAATGTCGATGCAAAAATACTGGTTACCATTCTAGAGGAAGAAAAAAAAGATTTATACAGATTGCTTAAAACAACAACAGGGTAAAAGGTCACAGACATTTACATTCACCTGTTCATTCATTCACACGTCTTTCACACAGCATGCAGTTGTAACGTTTGAGCCCCGGAGGGTTGCAAGACGCCAACAGGACTCACGTTTAAAAAGTGAAACACATAAACCGCTTTAGTTTCGGTTTAGTTGATACAAACGTTCAACCAAGACAACGACGTCCACACCTACAAAGACCCACAACACAATGTGACACATACACGCTTTTAAGACACTCACCCGGACGAGACACAGGTGCAACGTATTACAAACACAACAAGCTCATTCACGCACCACGCCCACCACGCTCGAACATAAACATACGCTCATTCATACCACACAACAGAACACACCCACACCGACACACCCACACAGACACAAGACGGGGGAGGCGGCCAGGCCGGCCACCGTGACAGCAGTCAGCATGCACACAGCATACATACTGCATACCACTGCAGGATATCCCTGAGTGGACACTAAGGGAGGCAGTACAGAGAAAGTGGGGTGGCAGGAGTATCATAGGTTGCTATACAGTATGTTATTGACTAAGTTATTTAACTGATATTCCCATAAAGTAAAAGGTAATGGGGGTCATACTGGGGGTCACCGTAAATAGTACTGCAGTCAATACTACTAATCTTGGACAACAAAAATAACGACAATCAAAAAACATACGACTTCCTTATTTTTTTAGCTTATTTTTCTTATTTCAAATTCAAAACCACTGTGGGTGGAGATTTAAAAATAACATACTTAGAACACATATTATAAATGTTGAGAATCTCTACAGAACTGCCAAGATAAAACAAGAAACCAAGCAGAGGATAAATGTGTCCCTACAACGAGTCTCCTCCATTTAATTGGAGGTAAAGATTTATAACTCATTCAGACAGATGTAAAGGTTTACAGAGTTATTGTCCATCACTCACCGCACTGAGAGGGCTTCTGATTGCACAGTTGAATCCACCAATCAGCACCATGTTGGGCATGAGGGGTCTGGGGAACTCCATAGTGAAGTCATATCTGAACAGCCACAGAGCTCCGGTGCTCAGGATCTCCTGCATGCTGGTAGCCCTCTGCAGGAAGCGGGACGCTACCCCCTCGAACGACCAGTAGACTGCTTTACAGAGCAGAGGCTCCAGTATGCTTACGAACACGTTAAGTAAACGCTCACTGAAACACATGCGGTCCGAGTTTTTGGTGAAGAAGCGTGGGACGTAGGAGGGAGGGTCGGGGCAGGCGGTGCTTCTGGAGTCCATTCCACATGGTAAGCCACGGAGCATGTAGACGGCAGGGAGAGACAGGTTATAGGCCAGGATAGCTCCAGTTGGCACTGCAGGGCTGGTGAGCAGGGCATCAAAGTTCTGCTGTCTCAGAAAGTTCAGCAATTCCTGGTTTAACAGCAAACCTTCACTGGTAGCCTGTTGATAGAAAATAAACTTTTTTAAGCTGCTGATTCTCGAGCTGATTCTCTCCATAAGGGATAAAGTTACTCTCTGCATTGCCTCCGTGTTACGGGCTTGGAGCTCCTCCAGTAGTTCTGGTCCATAGGCTACTGAAAATGTTTTAGTAATGTAGTGTTTCCCAGAGTCCAAACGCATGCTGATCTCCGGCATCACCACCACTACCGTGTGGCCCCTGCGGCCCAACTCCTCTGCCACAGCTTTCAGTCCCGTCCAGTGGCTCCCATCCATAGGTACCACCAACAGCCTGCCAGTCCACGCAGGTGCCTGACTGCCATCTTTCTCACACAAAGCCAAACACAGCAGCTCACCAATACACAAACACACTGATATCCTCCACATTGTTTTAAGTCAAGTGAGCAGATACCTTCTTCATCTTCACTGCATTCTTCCAAATTCTGCACTTTAGTTACATGCAAGAATGTGTGTGGCAACACTGTTTACACCCTGTCTAAATGGTAACAAAGTCCAAAACCAGCTAAGAATTTTGTGCAGGATTAGAGTGGTTGACAAATGTACTTTAGCAGTGGGGTCATGTAAATGACTGACCATGAGCAGCTCCGTGGTTGGAGAAAAAGATGGGCGTAAAAGAAGTGAGAAATAGAAATAGAATTTTGTATTTCACTGTGACAAGCAAAAGCAATTCAAATTATAATTGTAAAAACTATAATTGTATTCACAGGTCTCTGGAAGCCAGGATATTTTAAGGGATACTCAAAACCTTAGGGAACTTTAAACTTTGCAGGGAGTAGTGAACAATTGTTTAGATTTAAAATTAGTAAGTCTACAGCCGGAGGCAGAGACTTTAAAGCCCCTCAGTTATGGAATAGCCTTCCAGCTCCGAACCCAGATTCTGACACAATTCCAATCTTTAAATCTAGACTTAAGACTCACCTATTTAATCAAGCTTTCAGTTAATATTCTACATGTGAAGGTGTGGGGCTCGGGGGCCTCAGCATCTCAGATTTTCTTACCAGAAATCTCAACAGATTTCGGGTAATCTGAGATGCTGATGCTGTCATCCAGCCGTGTCATGGAATCATTCTAGTTGTGACAATGACTTGGCTGGAAAGCAATGTCTCAGTGAGCCCTCATGACTGTGGTCACCTCTGAACCCCCTCCCCCTAGTTATGCTGCTATAGATTAGCCTGCCGGAGCCACATGCTAATCACTGGCACGTGAGCCATATATGTTTAAATCAATGGTTGTTTAAATTGATGTTCGCATACTCAACCTGTATTTTATATCTTTTTTGCATGCTTGTACCTAAGATGATTCCATACAATACAATCACCTAGCAGATAGTCTGGCTTGCCAGTGGATGTGCTGATGCCGGGGTTGGATGTGCCATTGCCACAAGAGGACACGCTGATGCCAACTCCTCCCGGAGGCTCACCATCTGCATTGAAGGGACTGTGACTACTTGGCCTGGAATTAGAACTACATTTGAACTATGAATACGGACTTCTGCTAGCGGGCCGCCCAATGGAGAATGGGTTCCCTTTTGAGTCTTGGTACTCCCGAGGTTTCTTCCTAATCCCCACCATCACAGGGAGTTTTTCCTTGCCACTGTCGCCTCTGGCTTGCTCATTAGGGACCGTAAAGCTGCTTTGTGACAACATGTGTTGTAAAAAGCGCTATATAAATAAAATTTGACTTGACTTGACTTAAATATACTGAATAGTAGAAATATATTAAACTTTTAAAATACAAATAATATAAAGAAAATACATAAATAAGGACAGGAGGGTCATATATAAGGAGCTCTCCACTATGTGCAAGTTACTTGCTTTTCTCATCAACTAAGTAAATTTAGCTAAAGTAAATTAGCTAAAACATATAATTAATATACATTAGTATAATTAGTATATATTTGAGCTTGTTTTGGAGGATATTTCAAACTAAATTGATGTTATTTGTTAATTGGTGTTAACAGATTTTAACGTGGGCAGGTGTATGGAAACCGGACTCTTGCATAACAATCTAGGGTTTTTGGAGTAGGATTGTTTTAGTTTCTTGTTTTGTTTATTGTGGAATTTGCATTTGAAAGAGGAGACGACCTGTTTGAGGTTCGTGGTATGTCAGTTCAATGTACCGTTCTCCTTGTTCAACACATAGTTTTTCATTATATGGAACCTTTACGTTGATTCACCAAGAGACTTTCAGTAGATTCTGTCATTACTGCATGGCCTTTATTTTGGAAATTAAATCTAGATGCATTATTGTTGTGAATAATAGAAGTGGAATAATACTTTGACACACACAATATCTTGTATTAACCGATTAACTTGTTAAAGTAATCAACTTGTAAAAGATCAATTTTGTGGATCAAAAGCAACAATTTCTACTTCCGTTTCCGGTGACGTTACGCCTTAAACCATCTATATGACAGGATAACCAGGAACTTTTTTTGCCTGTCAGGTAGCTAGCTAGCTACGTAGTTAGCTAGTTAGCTATCTTTTTATTCATAGCAAATTGTCACCGTGTCTTGAATCATGGGTTCGTATTTGTTGCTTGTATTGTTATTGTGTGCCTTCGGATACTCGTTTGGAGAGCGTAAGCTCAAATTTGTCACACTGGTGAGTATACTTGCAAACAGTCGTGTCTGTCTGTGTCATAGTCGGCTCTGCATAACGTTAACCTAGCTAGCTTAATAGCTCATTTGTTTTTAAACACTTGGCTAGCTAGCAAGTGTCATCAAGTAAAAAAGTAGCTAGCTAGATACATATGAAAGTAGTAAATGTTTTTGTTAGCGTACACTCGAAAACCTGAGTGTGTGTTTTTAAATTGGAATACCAGATGCTTTTAGATTGGCATGATGAATGAGTGAGTGCGTGAGTGACATGAACAGTAAGTTAACACAGTTAAGCTATCTACCTTTGTAAAACCGAATGAGTGAATATAGATAACTTAGATATTTTAGAGATTTAGCTTTTTATAACGTTAACTGAAATGCTGCAAATTGACAGGACGCGTCAATAAGGTTTTAACCTTAATCAGTAGTTAGCTTGAGTTAGTTAAAGTTAAAGTTTAATAGCTAAAGTTAGTTAAAAAATTGGAATTTTTGGTTATGCACGTTGTTTTTTCTCCTTTAACCATTACCCTGCCAACTAGCTAAATTAATCTGCTGAGGTGGCAGTCGGTGGTTTTGTTTTTGTCTAACAAAATACTTGAAAATGCTTAGTGACATGTTTTTGGGAACTCCCGTTATCTAGTCAACTATAAGAAGTGCCGATTCGATTGATTGTGATCACAAGATGCACAAGATGACTTATCTTTCTTCTAGCCACAGCAATGATGTCATTGCTGATTAGCCAAGCACCAGTGACGCTTTTCATAGTTTGGCAGGCAAGCTGAGGTGTAAACTGAGTAAGATGTTTGTTGGCTAGATGATTCTCAGTTGTCCAAATACGTCCAATCGCTTCATGACCTGTTTTAGGGCTTCAGTCTTGAGTCTTTGTGTACTTAAATCTTGTAGGCAAAGATTGACCTTTTATTCTCCTGACCTGTTTAGCAAGTTAACAGATATATGTGAAAGCATGCTTAGAAATACGTGTCAGTAAAAGGACTTTGGTTTGCGTGAATGTTCGAGTTCACAGTTTAAAATAGAGGATGGGCCAGAGTAAAGTCGATATGAAGTGTTGCACATATATATACAGTCACACTGTGACCTGCACAGTTTGTGTATGGATTTGAGAGGCAGACTCCTATAGAAAGTATATGTGTAACTGACTCAATTGTCTGCAAAAGCATCACATATCTACAGCTCCTGTGAACAGAATTTATCATTCCAGTTAGACAGTTGGACAGCCTGGTTGTTGCATGGGGATGTTATGAAATACTTTTTTTTTTTATCTACATGTATTATATGTAATACATATAATATATATAATTATATGTAATACATATAATATATCCTAGGTATATACATATAACATAGGATATCCTAGATAGATATAGATAGATAGTTCTGTCTATCAAAAACAGACGTTTAATTAAAAGATTGATTTATACTTAATGTGTATGTAATATGTTGCTAATGTTACGCCAGTAAATCTGAAGGCAAGACAGGTTTATTTATATGACGCTATTCATGCACAGTGGAAACTCAGTGCTGAATGTTGACTAGCATGCTAAAATGGGAGCGCTTAGTGTTGCTAGCATATCTGTACAGTTCTGTCTAACCACACCATGTTCAAAATGCTGAATACAGCCAAAATGGCTCCACTCACTCTCGGTTGTTTTCTGTGGGATCCACCCCTGTTTGTACAATTTGGAATCAGCACTGTGATGCTTTTGACAAGTAGTGGAGAGAAGAAACTGAAGTTGGATTCAGATTTTCTTGTTGTTGAACTTCAGAAAAGCTCTTTAGATTCCTGTTTTTCAAGTGGCGTTATTCGTTGAAGGAGGAAGTTTTGATGTCAC
Source organism: Sternarchorhynchus goeldii (assembly GCA_028565775.1). Classification (NCBI taxonomy): domain Eukaryota; kingdom Metazoa; phylum Chordata; class Actinopteri; order Gymnotiformes; family Apteronotidae; genus Sternarchorhynchus; species Sternarchorhynchus goeldii. The sequence continues at coordinate 726,891 of JAOXYF010000020.1, read as the reverse complement.
ATGCTACCCTAACAAATCTCCATATTTAGATGAGGTCTTTCAGTCAACATTAGCAAGAACACTGTTTGTACTATGGTGACATTAGAGGGCATAGTGATGTTAGGAGATCATGTGAAAATGTGCTGTTTATTAATCGTATTAGGCTCTCTGTCATTCAATGCCTGTCCTTGCATTTGTTTAGTTGTATCGTCATGGAGACCGGTCTCCAGTGAGAGCCTACCCCACCGACCCTTACCAGGAAGCCGACTGGCCTCAGGGGTTTGGGCAGCTTTCTCAGGTGCAGTTCATAGAGACACTCACACCATATTCATTTAGTCTAAAGTAAATTGTTTCCTGTTTTACTGAATTATAACTAAAGTTATAATGATGATAAGTTATGAATGGAAGTTCCTGTATTAGTGCCATCTGGCATCTGACTTTATTACCAAACATAATGACACACTGGTCATACTGGACTTTTCTCTGCTTTATTTCCTGTAATAATAATATGGCAACTTAACTCCTCCCCCTTTGTTTCTGTTTGGAACAAAGAAAGTAGTGACTATTGTGAGACATCATTTCTTACATCCATCCATTCATATAGTGAAATACACAAGGTTTCCAGTGAAATGGGACGTTTCGGACAGAGGTCCTTCATCAGCTGTGCAAAGTGATTCTATGTATAGATAGAGATAGATCTTGGACAAGATATATGACTATAAAAGGCTGTGTTGAGACCGGTCATTCACGGACATATGCATCTGTTCTTGTTTGTGTCTGCAGGAGGGAATGCTGCAGCACTTTGAGCTCGGGCAGTTTCTGCGCAAACGCTACACAGGATTCTTGTCTGAGTCGTATAATCGTTATGAGGTGTGTGGTTAAAAGAACAGTGCTGTGTGCTCTTTAAGCTAGGGTTAGAGATAACCCTACAGGAATTAAAACTGATCCTAGAACAGGGTTAACCCTAACCCAAGGCCAGAGCCATGCTGTTTGCAGTCTGTTCTCGTTCTCAGTGTTGTACCTACAGCCCCTTCTATTGTGCAGATCTCCGTGCGCAGCACAGACTACGACCGCACTCTGATGAGTGCAGAGGCGAATCTGGCCGGCCTCTACCCACCAAACGGCTCACAGGTGTTTCACCCTGGCTTGGATTGGCAGCCAATACCTATTCACACGGTTCCGCAGAGCCAGGAGAGGGTAGGATTGCACACCTCTGCTCACCTGTTCACCAAACACCTCAGTAACAAACCTAGACTTCTCCCACAAGTGCTTGAGACCAGTTCAAGTCGGTGAGTTTGATTGAGGCGTTTGTGATTAATGAGATGTTTTTCAGAGAGCGTTAAATGACTATATTGAGTTACTTTTAAAGCCAGGAAAATGTTGTTTTGTTGAGCAGTTTAAGGACTGGTGCTAAAAACCATCACTAGTTGTGGGAGGTTGTAGTTTACCTACCGAGCATCATGTTGTTAGGGTTTGACGTCTTGCGTGTTTGTCTCTTCCCAGTTGCTCTCTTTTCCCCTGCCGAATTGCCCACGCTACAAGCTCCTCATGAACGAGACAGAGAAGACCGAGACCTTCCTCAACATCTCCAGGACATACAAAGTGAGTCTCTCTTCATGGCCATCACCAACTCCCACTGGCACATCACTCCACCTGCCTCCACCTACTCCCAGTGGTGCACATAACATTTACATTTTTTACCTTTTAGGCATTTAGCAGACATTCTTATCCAGTCATTGCTTATAGAGTTTATTCTAGCCAGTACAGTAGATTAGAGGTCAAGCTATGATTGAACTAGAACACTGCTGGAAAACAGGAATTAATACTGATCCAAGGACACTACTAGAATACAGGAATTAATACGGATTCTAGAAGCAGTGCAAAAAGTTCTGGTAGAAAATGACAAGTGCAATAATGAACAATACCAAACAATCAGTACTAGAGTTTAAGTTTCTCAGCAGTAGTATAAAGTTTGATAAGTGCAGGATCGATGGTCGTTGAAATTCTCTACAAATAGACGAGCCGTCAGTCCACGTTTGAAGACTGCAAGGGACTCTGGTGTCTAGACAGCCAGTGGAAGTGCGTTCCATTTTCGGGAGGCCACGACAGAGAATAGACTAGAAGCTTGTCTTTCGTGAGACTTGAATCAGGATATTTAAAGCCAAGCCGTGGTTGAGGTTAGAAGTACTAAAGGTAAAGTGGTTACCAATAACACACCACTCCACCGTCCGCCTCCACCTACTTATCAATAACATACCACACCAGGATCTGTGATGACCCCATCTGCCTCACGCGACACTAGCTTGTCATACTCGCCTTCCTTAAGCTGCTTCCTTTGTTGATGATGACCTATAGACAAGAACGTGAGATGGAGATGGGTGCAGTGACTGATGGTGAATGCTCTGCTTCATAATGTGCAGGATTTCATGGAAATGGTACGCAGAAAAGCCGGACTGCATTCACTCTCCTTGGAGATGGTGTGGAGCATCTACGATACGCTTTTCTGCGAGGTGAATCGTACAGGTCCTAAATCTCAGCCTCCAAGATCTCGGGGCCTCACCAGTTCAGTGACATACCAACCTGTTCTCAGACCAGTTCAGTGCCTTGTCAGTCTGTACCCAGATCAGTTCAGTGCCAAGTAGGGCTTCATCTAGATCACTTTAGTGCCTTCAGCCTGTATCCAGTTTCCAGCTAACTCTTTTCTAACCATTATAATTCATTGTAGGAGCTCTGATTAGTCACTACTGGAAGGGAAGAATCAGCTGTGAGGACTTTGCTGTAAGCTTGTGAAAGTGTGTAGTGAGGTTCTTTAGGAAGAGGATCTGGAGCATAGAAGCAGAAGTGTGTGTAACCACATATGAAGTTCAGTCACCCAGTAGCTGTGTGTGTTCTGCGCATTAGTGAATGTGTTATTTAGTGCATGTATATATTATAATGAATATATTAACATGGGCAAGGTGTTTAGGTGAGGAGATTTGCTTTTTTTCCTATTTTCAATGTCTGATGTTAGTAACCATTTCATATCCTATACCATAATACAGCTACTTTATCTCTCTCTCTCTCTCTCTCTCTCTCTCTCTCTCTCTCTCTCTCTCTCTCTCTCTCTCTCTCTTTTCTTTTTTTTTTCCTCAGGAGAAGCATGGAAAAGTTCACCCACCTTGGGTGACTGAAGAGGTGATGAAGACACTGTCACTGTTGAAGAACTTTTGCTTTCAGATGATGTTTGGCATCTATAAGCGAGAGGAGAAAAGCCGACTTCAAGGAGGTGCGCATATCCTAACTCTTTAAACACTGGTGTCCTACTGAACACACAACATGGCTCATTTTCATGTGTGTACATTCCATCAGTGCTTTGCTTAACAGGACAAGACAGGGAAATATAAGTGAGGAGGACAAAGAGGTCTCTCTCTCCCTCCATTCAGTTATAAAGTTTAACCTTCCTGTTTTTTAAGGCAGCACAATTAGGCTTATAGTTTGTGTAAAAACATTACAAAATGTCAGTTGTAAGACTCTGTAAAGGTTCAAGTAAATAAGCATGTAAAGTTTCGGAGTACTACCTGCTAAGCGTAGCATCGAGTTTGACAGTGAAGGGGTTGCCACCTTACATATTTGTGTGGATTGTCTATATTATTGGTTATCAACCAAAACTTACTAGGTTGTAGAATCAGGATTTCCCCCACACATGTGGGCTTTGCCTTGGCTATAAGCGAAGCAAGATAATGATGATGATGATGGTGATAATAATAGTAATAATTGTTATTATTCAGTTCACTGGTGCTGAATAGGGAACACAGTCCATGTAACGTTGCATCGAACTACACCAACCAACACAGCTCAAAGGACTATTAACACTGTGCTTGTGTGTGTGGGTTTTTTTCCCCTTCACGTGTTTAAAATCATGTGTGTTAAAATCTTATGTATGTGTTTAGGCACAGTAATACAGCATGGTATGTGCATACTAAGTTACATTATGAAATACATAGTAGTGCTGTTGTGAATTCAGAGTAAATGCATGTGTGAACCTCTTGCCCTTTAGGCCAACTAGACTGTATGTGCTCATCTCATTCCTCCATCTCTCAGGTGTCTTACTGGATCAGATCGTTAAAAATCTTACACTGGCTGCAGCTGTAAACTCCAGCGAGAAGTTGAAGATGATCATGTATTCAGCGGTAAGTCACTACTATGTGTGGTTCCATAATCCTCTGTCGCGCCAGATTTGCCGAGGTATTAGAAGGAACCACATCACAAATGGCCAGCATTGTTTTAGCTGAGGTGCGGATTTGCTGTGGCTCAGCCGAATTGCTTTTTGCCAGAGCATTATGAGCTTGAGACTTTCTCTATAGTAACGGACGTGGCTGTGCTGGCTTTTGTTTGCTCTTCAGCACGACTCGACCGTCGTAGCTCTGCAGGAAGCGCTGGGCGTGTATAACGGGCTGCAGCCGCCCTACGCGTCCTGCCACATCTTGGAGCTGCACCAGGACGACATGTAAGGCTGTGGTGCTCACGCATGCTTACAGTTACGTTCCACAACGTTGAGCTTTCTGCTAGACTCTCCCTCTGACTCACTGCTTTATTCTGCACATATCCAGCGCACAGACGCTCACTCTCTCTTCTGCTTTCTCTTCTCTCAGGTCATTCGCTGTTGAGATGTACTATCGAAATGACAGCTCTGTAGCTGAGCCGTACCCTATTACTCTACCCGGCTGTGCCCAGAGTTGCCCCCTGCAGGACTTCATCCGACTCACAAGCTCAGTCATTCCAAAAAACTGGATGAAGGAATGTCAGATAAACGCACCTCTCCGTGACAAAGGTATTGTGATGGACGCGGTGGATCACACACACACGCACGCAAATACGATACTTTCCGCTATTCCACTGATCACCTGAAGCTGAAGCATGTTGGAGCAAGAGGTCGTGTTTCTCAGCTTTGTGCATCTGTGTGTCTGTGTGTGTGTGTGTGTGTGTAGATGTTGTCATCGGACTAGCTGTGTGTGGCTCTGTGCTCCTGCTGCTCGTCGTGCTGTTGTTTATCGTGCTGTGCCGTCAGAGCGAGGCGGCGATCGGCTACACCCATGTCATTAACCAGAGCGATGACCACTCCTGACACTTGTACCGGCTCCTCTGCAAAGGGGAATCACGGGGATGTGAGGAGGATCTGTGAGACACCAGCCACAGAACCCAACACACCAGCAGAACTAAGGACCTTTTGTGGTCTAGAACTTTAAATGAATTCCTTCTGTGGGAAATTTCATTTATGTAGAAAATTTGTTTGAGAGACCGATTTGCAGTAATGTGATTTTCAGTCTGCGGTTTGTTTACAAAACCTCCAAGGCAGGATCAAGAAGAGAAGTGTGGCTTTAATGGTGAACCTCAGAGAAATTGTGTGACCTACTGAAAATGACCACCACTGGCATCTAATACTGTTTGTTTTTAATCTGCTTCTCTGACCCAAAATCTTTTTTTCCAGCAAAATGCCTTATTCTCTGTCTACCCTTCTGCATGCATAGTGAGGGGTGATGGCTTTTCAAGTGTCCTAGGCTTTTCAAGTGTCCTAGGCTTTTCAAGTGTCCTAGGCTTCTCATCCCGAGAGTGTATGCTTCTCAAAGGTCTAGTGAAACTGCAGTTTTTGTATTCCAGGGTTCCTATACATTTTCCCTTTTAAAAATTCCAGATATTTCCAGACTTCGTCAATACCATGTTTGACATCGGAGTACAAATAGCTAGTTTTATTATGTAAATAGTGGTTTTAAAATGGTAATACATATCTTACCTCCTGACTGTGCTGATATGTTGCCAAATAATTACCAGAAGATTTTTAGGTACTGTAACTCAAAATCATTTGCTGCCAAATCAAGAAACATTAAGTGCAAAATATTTGCTTTTTATCATGCAAATTTAAATAACTGTACATCTTCAGTCCCTCTGGTAACAGGAGGGATATTCATGTACAGTTTATTAGGGAGTCCACTAATTTGCTTCATTGATTGTTCAATGGAGTAAATCAGAATGCAGTTTAAAATAGACAAATGATGATTAATTAATCATTAAAATATTTTTGTAACATTTAATTTTCACAGTATTTGTATAGCTGAATGGTTTACTTGTGTTTCCCTTTGTGATAGCTACATCACTGCATAACTCAGGCAAGCGTAATATTTGGTTACTGGTGACAGTATTTATATAGATAAGTTTGCCAGGTTTTCTTTCAAACAAATTTGACTGTTAGGATTTGGTACAGTTCTAAGACTTTTGGGATGGAGCTGTTTGCAGGCCTAGATACAGGTGTATGTGTGCGTGCATGCGTGCGTGTACACGTTTAGTCGAACCACATACTTGCGTTTGATGATCTCAAGCTCACTCTGGTGTGCCTCTGTTATGCACTGGGAAACATTTAGGCTGTGCTGGTTGCCTGCAGCAAAACTCCATGAAAAAACACTTTGCTCACTGGCTTTCAGAAATTCTCCATATTCTTTTATAAAATAGATTATGGGTATTAGTCTAGCAACATTTAAGTTTTGAAATGATCACTTATCTTTTAGAAAACAAAAGGGTCAATAGTCTATGCTTTTTTCATACATATCAAGGCCAGGAAATATATAAAGTCACATTCCATACTTTTCCATAATGTGTAGGAACCCTGTCAAATTACCAGCATGTGAAAGTAATTATGGTTTGAGTCTGTTCTGTTTGCTTTTGTGGTGTTGACGCAGTAGATCAGCTCGTGCACAGCAAGTGTGGGAAGTACAACAGTACAAGGACCTGCCCACTAAATGTCAGCGTAACCTTTCACCTTGTGTTTTGCTGACGCTTTGAAGCAAAACTACTTGGAAGAAACCTGATCCAAGCAGGCATCACTGCATAGTGATTTCACACAAAATCATGCATCTAATAAAAACCAGTTAAAATGTTTTACAATTTGTATAGCAAGGCTAAGTGGAAAAACTTTGGGTAGTTGAGCAGTGATGCTGCAGCTTATGCACTAGGTGCGAGATGTCTGTTATAACAGACACTGAGTCATGTGAGTTTGACATGACTTTGAAAGCCTGTGAAGGTTTCTCAGCCGATTGTCCTGTTCAGGAGACAGGAATGGTGGGGTGGCTTGTTATATCAAAGCTTTGTATAACAAGTGGCCCCAAGTTACCTACAGTGCACTTCATCAAAATCTGCACAAATGTTCCCAATAAACAGGCACTCTAAAATTACACCATCCATGTAGTGCAATTCAACATGCAGCTATCAAAGCTTTGTGATTATAGAAACTGAGTGGGACCTAATGCAATCAGAAATGTACTCTGCACAAGGAACTCTGCATTCAGTAGGTAATGCAAGCTTTTGCTTACAGTCTTTGTATGTTTTGTCTGTAAGATGTATGTTCTGCATTGTGCATGTATGTTCCGAAGTGCTCAACTCTGCCCCCCGCAGGTCTAGATTGAACATGCCCTGAAGTGTACACATCTGATCTTTCTATTATGATTACAGAATAAAAATGGTTTCATTTGTATATTCCTGTATGATTGGTAATTAGTGTGTTTTGGTAGCTTTTTCCCCCCACTGAATTTCAAGTTGGGCTAGAAGGGATGTCTGACACCTGCAGAGTGGAACGATACTAGTAATCTCGTGTTTGATCAAATCTACGGGAATAATACAACCATCTGGGTTAGGGAGAATCAAAGTAAGAATGTACTCTGCATACATAGTTTTTAATCAAACCGATTTAATCAAATAGGATTTTTAAAATCACACATTCAAATGTATCAGGTTAGTAAGTACAACACTTGTCAAAGCACACAATTGACCAATACAGATGGGAAGAAGGGGAGTATTTATGTTGTCAATATGTTATAACAAACATATTTTAGTGTGTAGTTGAGAAAAAGACAGTTCCACTCAAAATACATTACATATCCATATTCCTTCACACACAGTAAGATACTGGATTTGAAGATAAATAATCCTTAGAAAAGGGTTTCATCTGTCTTGAACTGGCCCAGAACATTCACTTCCCACATTCTCAACATCATAACAGTGATACTGGAATGGTTTCATGTTGCAAAAAGCTGTAGAACCAGGCAGGAAATGTTCAGTTTGTTTCAGTGCCTTTCCTCCTTCAAGCACTAGAACAAACAAAACAAAGTTTCGTTTTCCTTTACTAAAACTCACTTCAGGATTTTTCTAATAATGAGTCATTGTTTCTTTGTCCTCCAGGATCAGTGAGTAGGGAAACCATAAAAGAAGAGGAAACCACAAAAAATGGCAGAACCTCCCATGTCACCAGCCAGCAGAACTGGAAAGAGTAATTGGACCAAAATCCTATGAAAACTTTCCTCACCAGAGAAAACGTTTCCCCTCCCGACTGGATTCAGACCCATTCCCATGCCCAAGTGGGGCAAGTACCCTGTGGTCCCCACCCCCCATAACTTGCTGGTTATGCCTGTAAAGTTCAGTGCTCTTTTAGAGTGACTCTGACTGTGTGGACTCTAACTCTGTGGAACAGAATGAAACTATAAAGCTTATGTGATTCAGGGATTCCTTCTTCTTCTGCCCAGGCTTTTACCTACTAAAATGCTACATAGGCTGTAAATGCATGTGAATACACACCACAACGTGGCCTGTCAGTTGCAAGTAATGCTCAACTACATGTAATTATACTGTATGCCCAAAAGTATGTGGACACCCCTCCTAATTATTGAGTTTATGTGTTAAGAGTCCAAGAAAAACCAAACCCATGACTATGAAATAGCCATAAGACACAGTGGTAGTTGAATGTGCCACCACAAACATATCAGTGACTTTAAACATGGCACTCTCATAGTATACCATGTTGGCCACAACTACTTCGGGAATTTTCTGCTAGATCTGCCATTTTCAACTATAAAAGCCATTATGATGAAATGGGAAGCGTCTGGGAGTTCTGCCACAAAGCTGCAGACCCTGCAGACTCAGAAGCTGCCTAGAGATCAAGTGTGTTAGGTGTAAAAACAGCCCAGTGGCTGCGAAAAAGTCTAGAGTCACTGCACGATACCAAACGTTGACCGTTGTTACATGGGCAAAAGAACAGTGCAAACATGTTCCCTGCAGATATGAATCACCTTTCTCTCTTTGGCCGTCGGATGGACAAGTGAGAGCTTGGCATATGCCAGGAGGTCTACCTACCAGCACAGCGCCAACAGTGAAGTTCGGTAGATAAGAGATGACTGTATGGGGCCGAGTTGGGGATTTGGGCCATTAGCTCTAGGGAAGGCTAACAGTGATGCTACGGCCTACAAAAACATGTTATATAACTATATGCTTCCAACTTTTGTGGCAACAGATGAGGCAAGCCCTTTCCTGCTTTAACATGACTGTGGCCTGTGTGCAAAGTGAGGTCCATTGAGACACGAGAAGTTTGTTGGGAGGAACTCCAGTGTCCTGCACAGAGCTCCGACCCTCTAATGACATTTGCGACTAAATGGAATGTCACACAAGCGATCTCAAAAGTTCTCTTTTGCCTGAATAGGCATAAATTCCCACAGATACACTTCAGCATGTTTTGGAAAGCATTCCTAGAAGACTGGAGACTGTAAGTGTGTCTGTATGTAGCGCATAATAACCAGGACTGCAAATTAAAACTGAGGTCTGGAGCTGAATGGTGGTTGGTCTAGAGGAATCATAACATTTAAACTCAATCTTTAAGATGCAGATGCCCCAAATATATCTTTCTTCATAAGGATGTTTTGATATGTTTCACCACAAACTCTCTTTGTACTGTAGACATATAAAGTCTCTCACAAGTAAGAATCAAGTTGCTGCTTGAACAAATGTTCATATCACTGGTACACTGAAGTTTATTAGACTTGAGGCATCCTTGTAAGATGTTTGTGTTTTTTAGTCATTACCACATTATTTTTATATATTCTATGATAGTTTGAGATACTAAAGTTTCAAGTCAGTTGTAGTGCATTAGGGATAATACTATAGGTGAGATGATCTTAAACTGGGAGAAAATCAGACATCACAAAATGGTAAAAGTGCCTGTGAATTTCAGCTGGGTTAACGTTACCATAGGACTGTGACTCTCCACTGCCCAGTGCATGTGTTCCCTGTGTGTGTTCGCATTTTACGTGGGCGCGTAGGAGTGCTTAGAGGTCAGAAGTGCGTAAAGGGCAGTTAGAGTTGATCATTGTGGATTTTTCACACGATGGCCTTAGCTTCAGGTAGGAAGGCCTCCCAACACTTCACCAGCTGTGAGAGAACAGTAAACAGTCAAGTCAACTGGATGGATGGATGGACAGATGCCTCCCTCCCCCCTCCTTCCCTCCAGTCACTCACCCGATGTTGTGAGCGAAGGAGAGACTCCAGGTATTTCACTATGTGGTGTCTGAAATCTCTGCACTTCTCTTTCTGGTGGGGAGACATGATGAGAAGAAAGCAAACGTAGAAGACGGGTTCAGGAAGAACGTCAGTACATGCTCAGACGACCTCCACATATGCTGCGGAATTCGGCACCGTCATCAACCCCCGCCCCTAAAGGGTGCCTGAGAGAAACCAGAGTTTTCTCACCTCGAACCTGTGCACTTCTTTCCTTAAGGTGGTGCTGATCCGCTCAAAGTCCCGCTCGTTCTGACCCACTTTAGCCTCCCACTGTATAGAGGGGGTGGAAAGCTTTATAAAATGCTAACATGCCTCACTGTGTGGCTCTAGATCAAACAGACTTCAGCCCTTTGCAGGGGAAACCACACAGAACAAATCCTACTTTGTTAAGGGGGACCTGGTACAAAGAATACTGAAAAAAATCATTAAAATCCTCAAGCTGGCTGTTGTATAAGTCTGTGTCATATATAAACGTTAACAGTGAATGACTGTCAATGATCTGATGTCTTTATCTAGACAGCTCAACTGCTGCTGTGTGGAAGGGCCATGTTTCACGCTGACCTCGCCAATGTCGTCCTTGGCCTGCTGCAGCTTGTCGGGTTTGTTGGACCACAACAGTTTGGCTTCAGCTTCCCGTTTCTTCTGGAGAGTGCTCTGTGCCTCCTGCCAGCGCTGCCAGGCCCTGGCACGCTGCTCAAAACAGCCCTGACCACCACAAATCAGAACATCCTGAACGGCAACAACTCAGGCGCGCAAACAATAACCAGTGCCACAACACTTGGAATGGATTCCACTCAGCTTTGCGGCTGGAGGACATCCTGAAGCTCCAGGATCTAATCGGTGTGGACACGGTTTTTACAGTCTCATCGTCCTCTCCAGTGCTTTGTGACTATTCTGAACACCAGGGAATTTATCTGCACTACCATAATGATCAACAAACCTTTGTCTGATGGTTTGTACCAACAAACCTTTGTTAGAAAAGTCTACATGCCCCAAACTGCAAGGTGACAAGTAAATGACCATTATGTGTCATTATGTGTCATGGTGGATATTTCTAATAAGGAGGATTGTGAGTGTTATGCATTAACTGAAGGTTCACAAATTTCTAAGATTCTCAAAGCCTTTGAAAAGTGGATGATGAATGGAGGTGTGGAACTAACCCGCACTGCCCCGAGCAGTCTGACATAATCTGCAAGCAGCTCGGTGAAGATGAAGAAGTCGCTGAAGGCCTGCTCCTGGTGCAGCTGCTCCAGCTTGTCCTCCAGCTCAGCCAGCTGGGAAAGTGCCCGTGATAGTGCGGAGTTCTCCTCAGAACTGCCCAGCATAGCCACGCTCTTCGCAAACATGGCAGTGCTGCTGCACAAGTCTGCACAGACACGCACTTTGTTCCATTACAACGTCTTGCCAACAGTGAGGCAGTTCTTGGAAAAATCATGTCTGAACTTTTCGTTCTCACCCTTCCTGTGATTGACCAGTGAGTCTACTGATGCATGGAGCCTCCTCAACAACTGCTCCTCATTCTCCACCTCTTGGAGCTTGCTCTCGAACCACTGCAACATAGACACCCACAGCTGCTCCTCACAGTCAGCCACACTTACATGCTAAAAGTCCATGAGAAGATGGTGGCAAGTCTAATGTGAGCTGCTCTTTTGTTACGCTGCTCAAGTCTTACGTTATCGGACTCATTCATCTTTATAGTCATCTTATTCACAGCGTCTGATGCTTTGTTTATCATCTTGAGGAAACCAGATCCACTCAGAGCCTGAGTATTCACTGCCCTGGGCAACTGACAAACACACACACACACACACACACACACACACACACACACACACACACACACACACACACACACACACAC
>JAOXYF010000020.1:694578-711536 GCA_028565775.1 Sternarchorhynchus goeldii | reverse complement strand
TTTTACCAGTGAATATATCCTCTCCTTCGTCGCTGTCCAGGTCTCTTGTATCATATTCTAGCTCCTCATCCTCACCTCACTCCTACACATTGACAACTATTTTCCTGCTTAATTATAATACATTTAGCCAACAAATCCGACGTTACTTACGCTTTTACCAGTGAATATATCCTCTCCTTCGTCGCTGTCCAGGTCTCTTGTATCATATTCTAGCTCCTCATCCTCACCTTCTAGAAAAGGAGGGGGATTTCGCACTGAACTAATCGACATTGTTTACCTGCTTATATAAAAATGGCAAAATACAAATTGGTATTGGTAGGTAGCTTGTTTGTTCACTGAATTTCTGACTTGAAAATGAGGAAAGGTTGACTGATAACAGATGCTGAACAAAACGGTAACATCATACAGCTCAAAACATCCTGTGACTGCCTGCCAATTTGTTGAAATAAACGCTGTTACATTGCCACCTGCTGGTGGTGAATGCGAATTAGCATTTATATTCTAAGGTAACAAAGATAGGTAAAACTTAGTGATATGAACAAACATTATGAATATTTACAGAAAGAGCTTCCTAAAAACTAATTTTTACATCACGCTTTATTTCCAGTGAATATATCCTCTCAGGGTTCCCTTTATTAGAATCAAACATCAGTCTCCCAATTAAAGTCATACTTAAAAATAATCTAAAATTGTCATTATTACAGTATTACATCATTGTAAAAAGTACACTTTCAAAGTAAAATATAAAATAATTATGCATTACATTTTAAAACTGAGTAAACATTCTTGCACTAGTCCAGTGTTTGCATTAGCTTCACGTAAGGATCTTTCCGAACTCTGTGAGGAGAGCGATGATGAGGAAGACGGCGTAGAAGAGCAGGAGGAAGACCCCGTAGGCTCGGCTGAGATGGAAGCACTGTAGGGGAACCAGCACAAAGGAGAGGACCAGCGAGAGGCCAAGCGCCGCTGCCAGCACCCAGCACAGCACCCCCTCCGGCTCGAGCTGCAGTCAGAACAGAGCAGACATGACCAAACTATTGTTCAGCAAGCGAAAACCAATGGAACAAAAAAAAATGTGAATTCAGTCATGGACCAGACATACCACTACAAAACCGCTGTGTGATACCATCTGTAGCAGGCACCCGAGACCAACTCCAAACAGCATGTCTGAAGAAGCTGGTTAAGGTCTGCTGGTGAATGGGAACTGAAGGACAGGAAGTGGTTCTTGAGGGCTTCTCCAGGGCTAGGAATACACAGGATAACACTGGTGTTGTGATATTGGGATCATATTATAGAGATGATATGGCTGCAGTATGAAACTGGTAGAACCCATGATACGTCATGATTAATGATTAGCTTTTACCATAATTATTTCTTTGTTTGATCATATTTGATTGTGTGACTCATCAAAATATATATATACCCAGTATTTGGGGTCTGGATCTAAATTTCTAAGTTATTTTGTGACAATGCCGTAAAAATAGGCTATATATCATATTTAGATTTTTGTACCATAAGAATATCTTAATGGGTGCTCAAAAGTAATCTGCATGTGTTAATATCTTAATGGATGTTCAAAAGTGATCAGCATGTGTTACTGAATATCTTAATGGATGCTCAAAAGTGTTCTGCAATATTTTGCAGAACAAGAGTAACAATAAAAGGATACTAAAGATAATCCCTCCAAAGCAGGCTGATATGGCCATGCGTGGATACCCCTGCCGTGCTATCGTGATGTCAGCAAAACAGTCTGTGAGAGAAATAATACAAGTAAAAAAAAAAAGACCTACAAGTTAAGGAGAAATATAAACTTTAAAACAGCAGTACATGTTTTGCATGCATTTAATAGAATGAAGTGCATGGCACTGTGTGTGAGTGTGTGTATGAAAGCGTGTGAGGTCGTGCATGCGCATGTGTGTGTGTGCGTTTTGTGTTTGTGTATATATGTGTGTGTGCATGCATGCATGTGTGTATGCGTGCGTGCATGTGTGTGTGTGTGTGCATGCATGCATGTGTATATGTGTGCATGCATGTGTGTGTGTGTCTGTCTGTGTGTATGCGTGTGTGTGTGCATGCATGCATTCATGCGGGTGCCTGTCTGTGTATATCTGTGTGTGTGTGTGTGTGTGTGTGTGTTTGTGTGCGCACCTCCGATACTGTTTCCCCATGCGAGCAGCGTCAGCCCCAGTACAGTGTTACTGAGGCGCAGAATAACCCCGAGCAAGTGCAGCACGTTAACAACCTCTGAGGCCACCACACTGATCCACAGGGCACTTACAATGAATCCCAAAAAAGAGAAAAGCTACACACACACACACACACACACACACACACACGACATAAATCACATGCACACATATTGTAAATGACTATAACTATAACATATCTCAGGAACATACATTAGAAAAAACATCCAAGAAATGTGTAAACGTATGTGTAAACATACACACTTAGTACCTTGTGAGAGCAAGATAAAATAAAAACAATGTAATTGTTGGCATGAAGGGAGTCTCAGTGGGAAGAAAGAGGAGATATTAGGGTGATGAAGAGAGTGGTGGGGTGCCCAGATCTTACAAAGTGGTATGGAGGAGGATGTTCGTTACAGGTGGTGCAAAAGACTATGGTGGAGAGGAAGAGTCCAACTAAGCCTGTCAGTAGCCATACTGGAATCTCTCCCTCGATCAGGTACAGACCATCTACAACATAGTCAGACAGGGAAAATACTATAATACAGTCCATACTGTCCACTTACAGACAACCTGCATGTATTCCAAATATACTACAAGTCTAAGTACTAAATAATCATTAAAAGGGCCTTCAGCATGTCAGTGCTCGTGAAATGCTGGACATATGTGCGGGTTACTCTGAAGCTGACACAGAGACTTATGGGAAAACTTCACGTCAAATCTGGCTATGGTATTTTTAAAAAATGACTCCCTTTTTTAAGCAGGTCTTTTTGAACAGGTTTCTTAGAAGTAGTTATTTATATTCAGATTCTTCAATATCTGGAACACATTTTTTTGGCTGGTTCATTCTGATGTAGGGACAGAAAGTTCTTAGAATTGAGTCATTTTTTGAACAGTGCACAACAAACACGTTGCTATCACTTGTTTACGTGCAGAACCACTTACAGGACCCTGAGTTGAAGGTAAGCACACACACAAGTGGTGCAGTGATTAGATGAAGGCAGTTCAGAGGGCGTTTCCAGTTTCGATCTTCCTTATCTGAATCCACAAGTGGAACTGTCAACAGCAACACCACCTCAAATGGGATCTAAAGAGAGAAAGAATATCAATATAACTGAAACACAGTTAAGAAACATATCAATTATATGACACAAGACATGTAATTCTGTAGCCTGCAAAACAATTACTGTCCCATCTTGCTGTGTGTTAGTTTCAAGAATTTGAAAGAATTTCTAACTGGTTAGGAGAGACTGGCAAAATCTTTGCAAGATAATGAAGACCCAATCCACAGGGCACTGCTGGTTACGGACTGATCTGTGTAGTATGAGAACGCCAGCAAAGCCCAACTCAAATGAAGATAACAGGGGAACCAAAACTTTTTACTGTAATTCCTCTAAGTATGTACATCTCTAGGGGTCACACATTTTATGAATGGAATGACATAATTCCTTTAACACCTCCCTATATATTGCTAAGGTACAATTGTACTTTAGCCCATGCATTTAACCTAGTAAATTCATTTAACCTGGATGATTTTGATCACTTTCCAACCCCAGTTGATCCTCCTCCAGGTCCTAGCGTCCACAGGGTTAATGGCTCTCAGGAAGATGGTACTGGTTGACTGAGTGAAGGGGAGCAATGGCTCATAATCTGACACACACACACACACACACACACACACACACACCCTTAACCACATATATAATAATGTAAAATGATGATACACCATACTGTAAATAAAATCTGTCCATAGAGGAAGCAATCAGCATATTTTCTAATATTTCATCTTATTACTTGCTTAAAACAAACAAAAAAGGTCAATATTTCAGTTAAAATAGGGTGCAGATTTCACAGTAACAGATATGCCAGGTTGTACACCCAGATAAGCACAGCATGAGTTTAAAACAACAACATACCTTGCGTGTGTATGTTGCCGTTAAGATTTTCCATATATGAATCCTCTATGTCTGCAGTCATACAGAGAGACACACAGATAATTCCCATCTCTAGTGCTAATATGATCCTTTAATGAGTTCTTTTTAAGAGTCTAAAAGCCTTTTGTGTCTTACAGGCAGACATAGACTCACATGTTTAAACTGCTGCTGACATCATACAATAGTTTGATGTTCAAGTGAAAAAAGGCCTTAAAAAGGCCTTAGAAATGGCAACACAAGAATGTAAATAACAGCAGTAGCCTAACAGCAATAAAATCATCGCTATTATTAAATGGATTTTTTAATGGATTTTTTTAACTAATTTGTTGGAAGCAGCTAGAAAAAAATGAACTTATGGAAAGTGATGCTCACTGTGGACAAACTCTGAGTCCTGCACTGTTCCACTGCCAGAACGTGTCCGACGATTATATATATATGCACTCACAATCACTGTTATAACGTACAGGATGTACAGCCCTAGATATCCTACAGCATGAGAGAAGGATAGAGTGAGAAAGATTGGAAAGACAGAGAAATAAAGAGTTACCTTTATGCAAGCAAAGTGAGTGAATACATCTAAGGGAAGGAGAGAAAAAACAGTCCATAGAGAAAATGAACTGAAGGTCAGCAGAGAAGTGATTTTTTTTTAGGGTGTGTAAGGGACAAACCAAGGGCTTCTCTCAGTTCAAAGTGATTCCTATAAAGGATGGTGAACGTCCAAAACACAGCAGCCATGTAGAAGATGACATCACGTAGAAAGGGGCGGGAGGCTACCGTGAAGGGCTTCACCAGAGCGACGCTCCCAGCAACCACCGTCGTCACAAATATCCCTGCCCCTTAATGACAAAACCACAGCATCAACATCGCAACAAACCAGAAACATTTCAATCAGAATTCAATAGCATCATGAACATGAAGCACC
This sequence comes from Sternarchorhynchus goeldii, assembly GCA_028565775.1. Taxonomy (NCBI): domain Eukaryota; kingdom Metazoa; phylum Chordata; class Actinopteri; order Gymnotiformes; family Apteronotidae; genus Sternarchorhynchus; species Sternarchorhynchus goeldii. The sequence continues at coordinate 706,494 of JAOXYF010000020.1, read as the reverse complement.
ATTTAGAAGGTTTTCTTTAATAAGATACTTTATAAGAGGATAGAGAAATATGGTGAGGCCAACAGACAAGGACCAATGGTTTCTCTGTCGTTTGTATTGTTTATTATCGTAACATCAGCACACGTACCAAACAAGGCTCCTATGGCAAGACCGGCCGTCTGTGGACGAGAGAAAGCTGCCATGGCACTGAACACATCCGGTGCGCCATTCCCAAGTGCTAGGAATGTCACTCCCTGCATGCCAGTTTATCATGGAAAAACTACGCATCAGCTATGACTTCAGCCACCATAGCAGTGGATTCTCCTTGTTTTACTTATGTTTGGACTCGAGGAGAATCGCTCACTCTCGGGGTGATGGGTTAAAGGATACAGCCACGTTATGGGTCAGCCTCAAAGTGGAGGAGATAGCAGAGAGGTTGGGGCAAAAGCTACAGAAATAACAATCAAAAAACAAACTTTGAGCACCATGTTAGTAGAATGTCTCCATATTTTCATTTACAAATCTACCTTTAGCATGACACAAATTGATTACTGTTATTTAACACAAACTATGCCATTTTCACTGTCAAGTCATTAATTCAGGAATACAGGAATAGCTCACACCATTCTCTATAAATGAAAATGATTTCTGGCATCTTCCTGCATCCAGTATAATCTGTTGCTCTGTTTAAAGACTTACACTCTCCTACCTCTCTAAACTCCTCTTTCCCTACACTCTCCTACATCTCTAACCTATGTGTTTCTGAACTTGAACTGAAAGTAAAATGCACATGCAGTTTGTCAGAATGCAGAAGCTAAAACTTCTCTTTTTGTTTTTAAACTACTGGTTTAAAAAGTCCATCAGCACAGGAGCTACTGCTTAATAAATTGTGGTCAGCTGGGAACAATCAGACCAGAGATCATAAGATATCAGGAAATTACAATCATGATTATTATTATTAAGCTACTGTCATTATTAATTATTATTATTATTATTATTATTATTATTATTATTATCAAGCCACTGTCATCATCATCACCATTATTATTATTATTATTATTATTATTATTATTATCATTATTATTAAATGAGCATTGTTATTAAATCAATGTCATGCATTATCATTAAATTAATATCATGATTATTGTTATTAAATCACCGTCACGATTAGTATTACATCATTATTATTACTACTACATCAACATCATGATTATTGTTATTAAATCACTGTATTATTATCATTCAATCACCCTCATTATTACTGTTATTAAATAACCAACATGATTATTAATAATTCACTGTCTTGATTGTTATGCCACACTATAAATCATCTATCCCATCTGCCCAAGAGTGTTTAGAATTCTTAGGTAACCAAAGTGCAGACTGCCAAGAGGTCAAAAGGTCATGGGTTTAATCCCGGCTGCTGCCGTTCTATTGTACAGTGGTTAACTGTAAACTACTCCATGATTGCTGATCAACCCTAATGATTACACTTCTAGGAATACAAAGACAGGGCTATCTGACTCAAGCCCTGGGGAGAGGCCAGAGCCCAGTGCAAATAGGTGACTGTAATTATTACAAAGTTTAGTAAGTCTGTTTACAGCAAGGAAACTCAATCAATCCAGAAATCAATCAATAAACAAATACTAACAATTCTGATGCAATCAGTCCTAGAACCAGGAACAAGACCAAAAGCCAAATAATCTGGAGAGGAGAGAAAATGTGTGAAGAGAAACACAATCCATTAATCAATGCCAACATGATGATTTGATTATTCTGAATTCAGCACTATATTTTAATGTGTCTCAGGTCTTTATTTTTCTTTCTCGGTCTTCAATAATAAGCATGTGTGTGCACACAAACACACACTCACAATAAAGATGCAGTGGCACTTACATAAAGGAAGATCGCGAGAGGTAGGAGTTGCGGGGACAACAAACAAAAAGTGATCCATGGGTAGTTAATGAAGCCACCTTCTGCATCACAGTCTGGAGTTCTGTAAACAAACTCACAACGCTGATCTGCTGAAAGGTTCATGACCTTGTCACACTAGAAGAAGAACAGGACAGACCACACTTTCATGATTTGAAAGATGTTAACACCAAACTGGCTTAGTCATGTGCTAGAAACTGCAAAGAACACTAATGGACAAAACGAGAACACTTTCATGTCTGTAATTAAATTCTGTAGTGTTTTAAATGATGACATTCAGGATAAGCTATTGTTTAAAGATTTGTGAGTACATAGAAAGTGGACATTTTTTTGCCCACTTCATGCCCAAAGTCAAGTGACAGATTTACAGGACACTTCTCAGCTACTCGCAAGAAAACTAAAGAAACGTTTTAGGACAATTAATCATTCTGACCACAGCACTGTCAAATGTTAAACTTACCTCGTCTTCACTGTTTTTCAGTATATGTTCATTCGTCGTAACTCTTCGGTCATTTCCTGAAGCTGCCCAGTTTACTGCCGTTGACTGAGGTAGAGCAATCGTATTCTGAGAGGATACATTGTGCGATCTCAGAGCTATTATTACCCACGCGATTAAAAGCCCAGACTTCATTCTTAAACATACGGCTATAAAACGGGCTGCAGTCGTGTAAGCATTGCAATCGATCCACTTCCTAAACTGTCGTGCTCAGAGTTTACAGAGCAGTCAGAGCTATACAGCACTTCTGTTTTCCTCACGTGATCATATCCATAATCCAAGCATGTTTAGAGATCCATTTACGTAACCTATGATTTCCTTGAATGTAAAGTCAAACTGCTTATATAAAATAAGCATAGACTCGTAATGTTGTTCTATAGTTCAACGCTGAGCCTTAACCCAGGACTTGGAATGTTTGGAATAGTTTACTTCCTCCAGTGTAACGTCATTTGACGTAGAATTTGTCGTCACACACATATTTATTTTTCGGAGGTATTAATATAAACGATAATTTTTGGATAAAAACAATAGCCACCGGACGAAATAAGTAAACATAAAAAAACAAGTAAAACAAGTTTTTTTGCAACAAGTAAAAAAGATTATCGCATTTGCAGCAAATTAAAATAGGGAAAATATTTAAACGAATATTTAAGTAGAACGCTTATTTGATTTACTAAATAATCAGGTATATTTAATTGATTTTCAAAGCTAAAAGCATCCATTACAAAAACAAATTTATCCATGTAATTAGTTCTGTAATTATATATGTCTGCATACGTTTGGTATGTCTGCTGTTGTTCCAGTAATGTAAGTTAAAGTCAGATTTATTTATATAGCACTTTTTACAACAGCCGTTGTAATAAAAGCAGTTGAAATATATAATCACTATGGCCCTCTTCTGCTGTTTATTAACCACTACTATGTCTGGTTGGTTAGTCATTACCATTTTGTTGGTCTGTAAGTGGAATTTCCACAAGATCTTAGGTTCATTCTCCCCCACTTGGATATTGCGTTTCATGTATACTCTGCTGCAAGCATCTTATAACCCACTGTTTGTGCTGTTTTGTTTCAGGAACACCTTTGTACTGCTTCTCCACACTCTCATCCTTCCCAGGTTTCTGCTGTCTGAGATCCTCACTAAACACCTCATCTCTTGGAACCATCTTCCTGATGTTCTCCTGGATCTTGGTTGTTTCACCTTGAATAGTGGCTCTGATGCTCACTACTCCTCAGCCCCCCTTTTCCCTATTAGTGTACAGTTTCAGAGTGCTAGATTTGGATTGAAACCCTCTGTTCACTGTGAGGAGTTTCCATGTTTTTTGTCAGTGGTTTATATCTCTTCCTTTGGCCAGTTGATTATGCCAGTGGGGCGTCTAATGACTGGTAGTGTGGTAGCCTGGATCTTGTTCTTCCCATTCAGCTGACTTCTCAGAACTTGCCTCTCTCTTTGGCCTCTTCATGACTCCCATTTGCCTGTAGGATTCCAAGGTACTTGTAGTTGTCCTCAACATCTGTTATGTTACCTTCTACATACTGGTAGTATGATCCCCTAAGTTCTAGCTACCTGCCCTCTCTTTGTAACCACACTTGATATCATAGGAGATGGCTGATGGTTGCTTCATTCCGTAGGGGCCCGTAGCCCCTCTCAGAGATGATTTCGTTAAGGGTGTTTATTCCTATGCAGTCATGGGGAGAGGGTAGATCCCATAGTTGATGGTAACCTGTGCTATAGGTCTGACGTTGGCCTCTAGGGTCGTCTTCCACAGCCCCATTGACTTCTTGATGAATGTTCTTAGAGTCCTGTTGATGTTATACAGCCTCAAGCATTCCAGGATATGTGGGCAGGCCTTCAATCCATCCGCAGTGCACAGGTTAGTCTGTCTGTTTTATCCACCAGTAGCTGGTACATAGCTCCTTTGGTGTTAAGGTCAATGCCTTTTTGGGTCCCACTCATGTATCATGTATAATGTGCCTATTCGTTTTAGCCGCAATGATGCCTTACATTCCTGATATGTTGTGCAGAGTTAAGCTGTGTTCCTTTGGTTTCTACGTCTATAGCTGTTCCGTATTCCGTTTCTGGTTTTCCTGTCCACTCATAATCCTGTCCTGGTTTGCGCTTTTTCCGTTTTTCTCTATACTCACCTGTTTCGTGTTGTCAGTTATTAGTTCCTCAACATTCGTTTTCTTTTTACGTTGCGGGTTATTAGTTGTACTCCTGGATATCAGGATAGAGGGTTTATGCCCTCTATCCTTATTTCGTTCGCTCCCGCTTGAGTATCGGCATTCTTTGTTCCTGTAGTGTTTCTCTTTTTTCTTGTTATTCTGTAATTCTGCGTTATCTGGTTGTTTCCCCTTTCCCCGGCGATCGCTGCGTAAGTCCTTTTGTCTTAGGTAGTTTGTTGGTTATGTCAGTGTAGTGCCTTGGGGTTCTGGGCTCTCCTTTCTGTTTTGTATTTGGTCAGAATTTCCAGTTGTATCGGTTTTCCATTGTCGTTATGTTTTCGTGATCTCTGATCACTGTACTCTGTCGTTGGATTTTTGTGAACGCATGTGAGTATTCTGTGAGCGTTATTATTTCAGTGTCTTTGCAAACCTGCTCGTTTGTTCATCGTTTTATGTGTATTAATTAAAGCTAATATCATTATGGATCTCTTGTTTGCTCAATTCCGAGATCCTTTTTCGCCGTTCACCATTGCGTATGCGTTTGCCTCATTCTCTCCAAGCGTTACATAGGAAGTTGGATCCCTTGTTACGCCCCTGTCTAGGTTGTGCATCACAACAGGGGGGAAAAAGATTAAAAAAAAACCCCACGGGGAAACGGTTTTGATTTGTTTGTTTAATGTGATTTATTTACAAGGTGGAGGTAGGGTGACCAGATTACAATTCACCGGATGTGGGACAAAAACTGTTTGTGTGGGACAATGTGGGACACCAATGCATCGAGGTAGTCTCGAGTAACAATTAAAAAGAATAATAATTAAAGCACATAACAGACTGAAAATAAAAAGCATATGCATGTATGTAACTTTCTCTCACGTAAAAATAATATAGTAAGTATGGAGCTTTTATACTATTTCACAGAGCTTCTCAAATAAAAACACCAGACTCTGTGCAATTAAACAGAACAGTTTTTCCTTCATTTTATGCAACACAACTCCAGCACAACTCCAAACATTAAATTGCTTTTTTTCTAGTAGACCTATATACTGAACCATATATTAAAGTAGACCATGTACTAGATTAGGCTATGTGTAGTACAGGCTGATTATCTGAACAAAACAAAACACACCAGTATCGCATAAATTGACTACGCAAAAGATGGTTGATGTTAGATTATTAAAACAGTCTTCTGACCTGTATGATAGGGAGTGTTTCACAGTGTGGTAAACGCTAGTTAGTTCAGCTGCTGTTACTTTATTTAAATTTGAATCTTGTTGAGGTCTTAGCAGGAACATGTGCATAGACTGGGAAACCTCCTTTTGAGCGACACGTTTTTTGTGAGTCTCGCACTGTTTGTGTCGTTTCACGTCATATTTACCTCCGTGTGAAACGGAAAAATGACTCGCACAAACTTCACACAAAACTTTACCAGACTCGCCTTGGACTGGTTTTACCCATGGATAAATAGTTTCCCAGTCTTTGTTGTAGCTGCATTTTCGTTTCTTGGCTGTACTTTTTGTGCTTACCTCCCTTTTGTCCATATCTCGTGCTATATATACCGGCGCTGTTCTCATCTGGTTTGTGTTAGTGGGCGCGCGCTTAACCTGCGTCCGCGTTCCCGTTTGATTGATGTAGTCAAACATCCCGCCCCGGCCCCTGATAACAACCCTCACTGCTCTTGTAACGGATGTGAATTCTTCAACAACCCGTATACAAATAACAGGACTCAGGATGGAGTTCGCCACATTTACTGTGACAGACATAAAAATCACAATTTTAGTCTTCACACATATGTCGGGCACACCCTGACTCCCCTCAACAGTGTAAAACGCTACTGTGAGAGGGAGGAAGCCTTAACAACGTACAAATACACGCTGGCCACGATATTACATGCTACTACACAGCATGAATTATGCTAACTCGTTTTATGTAACTGATGAACCATGTATGAACTTGTAATAACAAATCATTCTATATAAAGTTCCCTTGTGCGGAGGTGTCGTTTTTCACAAGAAAATATAATGCACAAATGAATTTTCACATTCAAAATTAAATGAACATACCTGTGACAGACATAAAAATCACAATTTTGGTCTTCACACATATGTCAGGCACACTCTGGCTCCCTATGAAATAAAATTGTTGTAAGATGGCTGCCCTATTAGCTTGCAATAAAATTAGCTATTAGCTAAAATAAAATCAAGGCTGATTAAAAATGTTTTTCCTTTTCCTTTTTAAACTCTCATCAGCCCAGCAAAGTACGCAATAACAGTGCCACTACAACTTACAATATTTTCTACACAACATGCGTTCGTGAGAAAACAGAATTAATATGTTAAATGAATGAAACAAATGTAACATTACTTAGACGAACTTACCCTCAACAGTGTAAAACGCTACTGTGAGGGGGAAAAGAGAAGGCAGCCCAATATAACTTTCGCGGGTGCGCAGAGCATTACCAGTCTTTCAAAATAAAAGACCAAAACGATAAAATTCACATTATATTATAAAATAAAACACAGGCATTGAGCAGGAATTATAATAATATATTATTGCATTTTTAACTCCGTTACACTGTAAACCCGAAGATATGGAAAACACGATGTAAAATGGTTATTGAACAATGTGTTATACCTGCAGAGACCAGTTTTTAAGCAGACCTGGTTTTAAGCAGATTGTATGTGAATTAAGGAGACTGAGAACGATGGACATGAGGGTCCTGGGTCACCTGGGTCAAACCCATTAGACAATTTAAAAAGCAAAGCCAGCCTACAAAAATTTCCTACAAATTCTGACTGCTAAAAAAATACAAGCTGAAATTGACAAATGTGAGGTTTGAGCCTAGGTACTAATATGTGACTAAACATTGTTGAAATTTTAAAATAAAAATGAAATGTTTATGAATCCATATTGTTGAAGTGGAACATTCGCAAAGCTGAACAGACCATAAGACATCATCAGTGATCAAGACTACTCAGAATGACACAACCTTAAAGAGAACAAAGAGTCTTGAAATTTAAAAAATAAATAAATAAATAGACAAACATGTTTCTTATAAGCCAGGCTTCTTGAAGTGGTGAAATTCTCTCATTGTTGAAAAAAGATTTTTCTTCCTTATCAGTAATAAAAACAATATTGAATAGTATAACCTTAAAGAGGAAAAAGAGAACTGAAATGGTGCACGTGCAGTGGTGAATAAAGCATAAGGGTTGAATTTCACCTTGGACTCATTCTTCAATGCTACATTAGACCGTGTGATACCAAAGATCCAAGTAACAGTGGAGTTATTTCCTGGGAACATCTATTTAATTATGTTTGTAAATAGTGTTTGTGTCTTGTTCATATAAAATAACACCCTTCATATCATCTGCAATTTCAACCCAGAGTGGAGCGATGATGGCTCAGGCAACACTTTTTGAAGGTTTGTCCTCGCTGATCAGAACAAACGACACGAAACCGTTCCTATTCACCTGTGAGAGAAACAATTAAAAACAAAGATTCATGAATAAGTCTGGACCACAGATGGACTCTTGATCTCATTCAGTAGCTAAGAAATTGTGCAGCATCCATATCTCCCCATCTTTTATGATTTGTATTTCTACACTATAACACAAGTTAAACATGTAGCACAATGAACTTAGACCAAGAGATTTATTCACAGTCAGCTTTAATTGAAGTCGTAACACGCAGAGCTATCACTGGGCAGTCAGTCATTTTTGGGCTTGAGTGACTCCCCCCCCATTATTTTCATGCCTTTCTTTAGAAGTTCTAACATGGTCTTAGTGACGTAAATGCGTTGATGCATAGGGGGGTTTTGTCGGAAAATGGGTGTCCCTTCCTCTGTTTGATTTGCTACGCTGGTAGTTGCAGCCTAAATGTGGAACATTGCATGAAAAGCTGCTGTTGTACATTTTCTAGCATAAGAGTTCATGTTTAAGCTTTGTTGTAAATGGTTTTAAAAGGATTAAGGGATCTTGATTTTTTTTTTTTTAATGTTTTTGGGCTTTTACCACTTCGGACATCGGAAGCAGTGTAATGTGAGCAGGTTTGTCCTGTGTACAAGAAATTCAAGCTTGAAGGTACGTTTGATCATTAGCACGGGGCTACGGTCTTCCCTATTCCACCTATTAATGAATGGTTTGTATTTTTACTATACCTGGTGGTGTTTTTTAATTGGGTGCCCTGTCGGAGTGTCGCCAAGGGGACGGCCTAGGTGGCGCAGAGCAGAGCCTTCCCGAAGTCTTCTGCTGTTTTGCCTTCATGAATATTTTGTGGGGTTAAACCATTTTTATTATTTTGTTTAGTTTCTCTGGGATAGTCATGTCTGGACCAATAGAAACCAGGGAATCCAAAAAAGGATATTCTTAGCTTTGTATTCATGTACAGCTCTACATGAAAACCTTACTTTTGGGGGCCAGACAAAGCACTTGGTGAAACCTGATAAAATTAGGATGACTGTAGCTTCAGATTTTTGCGTGCTTTGGTGTTTCTCTCGTTACCTCTACATTTCTTTTTAGAACCTACTGGTATTACCATCCTGAAAATGCCTGGGCTTAACTTTGGAGAGCTAGTTGTGATTCTCAACTCATGTATCAAATCCGACCTGGTCCTGCAGATTTCTCCTTAGTAACATACAAAAGATTGTGCAGTCTCTTTTCATCTCTAAACTCAACTACTGCAACTCATTAATTGCTGGTCAATCAGGCCTTTACAACTGATCCAGAACGCAGCAGTACCACTAGTCTACAACCTTCCAAACATCACACCTCACCCCATTGCTGCGTTCCCTTCACTGGCTTCCTGTAGCTGCCCACACCCTGTTTGCTTACAAAGCCAAAAATGGACAGCTTCCTCCTACCTGATGAGAATGGACAAAGCACGATCCGTACCTTGAGTACTTCAAACATCAAATACAGTTCTGCTCCAATGGTTGAAGTTTCTAGGCTATTCTCTGTTCTGGCTCCAAGATGGTGGATTGAACTTCCACTGACTATCAGGACAGCAGAATCCATTGCAATCTTCAAACACAGACTAAAGACACATCTATTTGTAAAGTAGCATCAGTGGTCATTGAGATACAATTTCTTTTTTCTACCAATGCTGAGTAACTCAAATTCGAGCACCTATTTGTTATTTTTTGTTACTGTATTTATTATTGTTTAGTACAACTTATACTATCAGCTGGGATGAGGAGATCTGGTGTAAACCATCTAAATACACCACACAGTCTATTAAATATCTTGCCATTCACATCTCTCCTAACACACATGATCTATATATATATATATACACATTGTGTGTGTGTGTGTGTGTGTGTGTATAATTGCAAGTTTACAAGCTTACAAAAGTCCTAACATCGCTTTGGACAAAGCTGCTCAATTCCTAATTGTAAAACTGCGTACATTGAAATATTTTTAAAAATGAAAAAAAAATCTAAGCATAGTTTACTTAAAGAACATTTGTTAAAGAATATAACGAACAATGTTGTTAAAGTAAAACACAATTGTAATTATTTTATCCATTTGAACAACTTTGCTTAGATCTAAATGTAGATTTACACAGGAAGTTATACCCCCTACTTGCATGTCATGTCTGTTTACTAACAAACATTAGCAATATATTATTTATGTCAGGTCCATCAATGTCTCGCCTGGCCTCCAGAGGTCTCACTACCTGGAATTTTAACATCCCTGTATTTTTCCACTCTCACCTGTTCCTCATCCATCACCACCACATCCCTATATAGACTCTCCCAGTTCTTCAGTCACTGTGAAGTATTGCCAGTCCTGTTGCATACTGAGTGTTCATTCTGACTGTGTTCATTCGGGGGTTTTTTGTCTCTCTGTTTAGCTCTTTTGTACCTCTGCCTGCTCTTACTGCCTTTTACGGTTTAAAATCTAAAATAAAGCATGTACTAAAACCTTCTGAACTCAAGTCATAAGTATTACTTTCTTTAATTAGAAATTAAGGATTGTGAATTATTTTAATATATTTGAGGTTAATAACTTATGGTAATCTTATGTAGCAAAAATTACCTACAACACAAATCAATAAATTGAAATTCCTCCTCCAGGGTAAATCAAGTTGAAAAAATGGTTGTAAATAAACTGAAGCCAAACATAATAACAGTGACTGTTTTTATGAACACACTCTAAAATTCTGTAATGATTAGTGCATGAACTTACAGACAAAAAGCAGGACTGCCACACCCAGCTGAAGTGGAAACCCCATCAGGACTGAAATCTACAACACAGCCTCAGAATAACACTTACAGCAACACAGCTAATGTGGATCACTCATTCTTCTTCTTCTTCTTTCGGCCTCTCCCTTTATCAGGGGTCGCCACAGCAAGTCAATCTTTTCCACTTCACTCTATCCTCTACATCTTCTGCTTTCACACCAACTACCTGCATATCTACCTTAACCACATCCATATATCTCCTCTTTGGTCTTCCTCTCTGTCTCCTGCCTGGTAGCTCCATCTCAGACATCCTCCTACCGATATATCCACTGTCCCTCTTCTGTACATGTTCAAACCATCTCAATCTTCTCTCTCTAACTTTGTCTCCCAATTTTCCAACATGTGCTGTCCCTCTGATGTTCTCATTTCTAATTCTGTCCATTCTGGTCACTCCTAATGAGAATCTCAACATCTTAAGTTCTGCTACCTCCAGCTCTCCTTCCTGTCTCTTAGTCAGTGCCACTGTCTCTAAACCATACAACAATGCTGGTCTCACTACTCTCTTAAAAATCTTTCCTTTCACTTTTGCTGAAACCCGTTTATCACATATCACTCCTGTCACTTTTCTCCATCCACACCACCCTGCCTGTACTCTCTTCTTCACCTCTTTTCCACACTCCCCACTTCCCTGCACAGTTGATCCTAAGTATCTGAACTCCTGCACCTTTGTGACCACTTCTCCCTGTAGTCTCACTGTTCTATCTGCCTCCCTTTCATTCACACACATGTATTCGGTCTTACCAGTGTTGACTTTCATTCTTTCCAGAGCATACCTCCACCTCTCCAAGTTCTCTTCTAGCTGTTTCCTGGTCTCACTACAGATCACGATGTCATCCGCAAACATCATAGTCCATGGTGATTCCTGTCTGACCTCATCTGTTAGTCTGTCCATCACCGTTGCAAACAAGAAGGGGCTCAGAGCCGATCCTTGATGCAGTCCCACCTTTACCTTGAAGCTATCTGTCACTCCAACAGCACATCTCACTACTGTCATGCTTTTCTCATACATGTCCTGCACCAATCTAACATATTTTTCAGCCACTCCGGACTTCCTCATACAACACCACAATTCCTCCCTCGGCACCCTATCATAAGCTTTCTCTAAATC
>JAOXYF010000020.1:673795-686991 GCA_028565775.1 Sternarchorhynchus goeldii | reverse complement strand
AAATGTCCGAGTCCAAGCCCCCAGTGAGCAAGCCAAGGGCGACAGTGGCAAGGAAAAACTCCCTAAGGCATGAGGGAGCAAACTAACAGTGCAAACTAACAGTGCTGGCATAAAAATAACTGTCCCGCTATGTATAATACTTCCAGACCTACAAAGGCAGAACATCATGTATAATATAACACAATTATTAAATAAGGCACTCAGTGACAAGAGGAATTGTTCCTCATGGCAATGTCCAAACTTCCCCCATAATCCCGCAATGAACTTTCTCTCCATTTACAGGAGAAAGAGTCTGTGGGGGACTGGCGTAAGAACGTCGAAGATAAGGCTGGCATGGATGGCAGGAAGAAGATGTTTGAGTCAGAGGCATAAAGTTGTTATTCAGCGACTACTTTACATTAACATTAAATGCTTTATTTGTGTACACTGTTCTTTTCTCTTTTCTTACATGCTTGATAAAATTTGGTAAAAAATTAACAGAGGTTAGGATTGTAAATTAAGGTTAGGATCATAGAATAAGGTTAGTATTATAGATTAAGGTTAGGATTATATTTATTTTATATTAATTGTTGAGCATTTTCGCTTGTATTTGATGAGTGAAACCAACTGCACAGACAGAGAGCAAAAAGACTTTCTTTCAGTCTGATGTGGTGTGTTTAGATTATTATATGTCAGAAGGTATGATTTTATCATTACTATGATTTCAAATGAACTGAATAGTGAAATTCACTTATTTTGTTATTTCTAATATCACAATATTAGAAAGGTTTTTGTTTGCTATTATTTGAGAGGTAACAAAAGCAAAAATGCTTTTTGGGTACAATAAACAAAAGCATTGAAAATATTTTCATACAATATTCCATATGTCATTGGGGTCTTGCTCAAACATTTAGACTGTAGAAGAGGACAGACTCGTTCATTAAGATGAAACTGAAATAATCCACGATGGGGAATTTGACACCAAGTGCAGCTATCACTAACTCAGACAGCTGCTAAAAGGACTTGTTTCTGAGGTAAAGGATTTTCAGGTATGTTTAGTAACATATGTAGCTAAAGTTACTTGTCACCGAAACTCAATAAGTAAATAAACACAAGCACATTGTAGTGATGCCTCAGTAACATTCAAGGCAAGTATAAATGTCTGACATTGTGGTTATAATTCTGTACATTAATTATATCCTACACTTTGTCATACACTTCTTATTTTTTACCAGTTTTTGGAACATACAGCCATCAGTGACCTCTATAGAGGATATAGAGATCAAAATTAGAGAACAATGTATGAACACTAGATTTTTTCAGAAATAATGTAATCTACATTGATCAACATTTGAAGGATTTTTTCTAAGGGCTACACCATGCCACTAGAAAATAACCAAACAAAAGTATATCAATATGAAACCTTGATTTTGCAAAAAAAACCCCAAAAAAACCATGATTATAATTAGATAACATCAATGACTGTAGTACAGAGAAAGATTACAACTACACTTTCTGAAGGTTACAACAGTTAATCAATAGGAAGTGTACAGGCCTTTGCTTTGAATGACTTCAAAACATCTGCAGCCACAGGACATCACTAGTCTCTCACACCACTCTGGAGTGATTTTGGTCCACTCTTCTTCCAGTCTCTTCCACAGTTCTGTGACTGTTGTGGATTTCTTGGCCATTACTTTGTCACCAAGGATTTTCCAGAGGTTTTCTATTGGGTTTAGATCAGGACTCTGGGCTGGTCATTTCATTGTTTCAATGCTTTTAGTTTCAAGGAACTGCTTTACTTGTTTTGCTGTGTGACAGGGGGCATTGTCCTGCATGGAAATTGCTGGTTGATTGAGTGATGAATGCAAGGAAGGAACCACGTGTTAGTGAAGAAGGTTCTGATTCACACTTGCATTCACTCTTCCATGTAGCTGTATGAGAGGTCCAACTCCTGCTGCCGAAAACATTCCCCAAATCGTGACACTTTCTCCTCCACCTTTCACTGACTTCTTTACACACTTTGGGTTCAGTCTTTCCCCAGTTTGTCAACGAACATGATTCCCATCAGACCAAAATAAATGAACTCTGGACCACTTCTCCTCTAGTCCACAAAACATGCTCCTCAGCAAAGGTGTGTCTAGCTTTTTTATTCTTTCTGCTAATGAGAAGTTTGGTCACTGCAGGGTCTGCTTTCAGTCCAAATGCTCTTAAATGTCAAGACACTGTATGTCGAGACAGATCCTTACCCTGTTCAGTGCTGAACTGTTGACCAATTCCAGCTGCAGTGTTGAACAGATAACCCATGGAGATTCTCTGCATTATCCTGTCTTCTCTTGCATTTGATTTTCGTGGGTGACCAGCCTCCTTGGGGGACTTGAATGAGTTTGTGACATTGTAAAGATGCAATATTCTATAAATCACAGGCTTGGAATGACCAGCTTCTCTTGCTATGGCTGATAGTGTCACCCCTTTGGCCTTCATCTGTTAAATAGTTAAATAGGGTTTGTCAGATAATTAGCACCAGTGTCCAGATTAACACCAATAACTTGCAGGTATCTAATTTTAATCAGTATTATTTTTCAATTATATCATTTAAGTTTTTATGCTGTGCTTTAGAATATATACAATTTATGAAATAAGCTTAAAATACTGCTGTTAGTATAATTTTACAAAGGACTACACAATGACCTTGACATTTAGGAAATTATGTGTTGTTCTCTAATTTTGATCTGCAGTGTATATTTTTAGTCCTTTACAGGATCTGATCTTGGCCCTCATGTAAGAGAAGGCTGTAAATGACATTTGCCCTTGATCATGCAAATCATGTAGATGCAAAGACACAAAACCAGAAGATCTTAACTAGGACTGCCCACTATGGCTCTGTGGTTTCAGCTTTACACTGAGGTCCTTACTGTGTCCTTTCAGATCAATAGGATAATCCTACTTTGTACATACAATCTTTCACAAGTGTGGAAAAATACCTACAGAGCCACGTTCCTCATCTTTTAAAACAGCAAGGTAATATTTGAAACGTTGATGGCAATATTGTGGATGTTCTTTTTGTTAGACATGAACTATGTTTGTGAAGTGCTGCCAGCGTGACCAGCAAATGTGTTACAGGTGGCTGGCGTCCATGGTGCACCTTGTATGGGCCTCCCTTCCTCCTTGCTTCTGTGTCTCTTGTCCTTCACTATGTCATTCTTAAATTACCTCAAGGAGGTCCTGGGGCAACAACGCACACTCTAAGTTTGGCCACTGCTGTCAAGCCTACAACCTCAAGGCAGATTCTGGCACCCTAATCTTAGCATGTCTGATCACCACCTAGAAATTTAGGAATGCTATTTTAAGCAGTCCAAGTAACTAGCTTTATTATGTAAATGTTTATTTCACTGTTGAGGCGCTAACTGTACATGTTTTGTACTGTTTACATTGATCATGTTTCCATACAAGTGATTTTTTTTCCCAAAAATTGTTTTAGCGCATAAACATTTTTGTCGACTCCATTCCGGTAATCTGGATTCACAGATGGATTTTAAGGTTCATATAAATGCCCATGAATACACCATGATCATAATTTTAAGGTTCATATAAATGCCCATGAATACACCATGATCATAGTTTTAAGGTTCATATAAATGCCCATGGAATACACTATGATCATAGTTTTAAGGTTCATATAAATGCCCATGAATATAACATGATCATAGTTGCTCTATTTGGATATTGGGAACTCATCTATTAGAATGTTACCCAACTATCCTTAAAAATAGACTAAAATTAATAACAATACTATTACTAATAATAATAATACTAATAATAACTGTTAAGATTGATTCAACTGTGCAAGCAAAGTACTTCATACAATTTGTACTATACCTCTATCTCTTTTTCTATCTATCTGTTCTGTTCTCTCTCCTGTTCTCTCTGTCTCTCTTCTCTTTTCTCTCTCTCTCTGTGTCTCTCTTTTTGTGTATTTCTCTCCCTTTGTCTCTTTTCTCTCTTACTCTCTTCCTCTCTTTCTCTCTCTCAACTTCAGTCCAGAAACACACAATCCTAGAAAAGCAAAAATATTGTTTTTGACGAAGACATGTAGGAATAATACATTCTGCCACTCTAAGGGTGTGACAAGATTTTGAAATATTAGATTATATTAAACATTTCGGAAAACACAAAATGAATTACTTTTAAAAAATGTATTATTGTATTATTATTTAATTTAAAATAATTAAAGTCACAGAATAAAAAAATCATAGTATCATAGAAAAATAAACTGAATATTCCACTATTTCAAAGGACCGTTCTGGGCAAACAATGAAACAAGCTACAGGAAAATTTCAAAAGAAGTAAAAAATAATTTCTGAGCCAGACATCTATACCCATAATAATAATATTTCTATTCTATCTCTCTTCTTTTTTCCCCACATTTGTCCTCAGCAGTAAGGAAGAAAATGTAGATGTTTTATGTGTCCCAGTCTCTCCAGCAGAGGGCACTGTTATGAGACATGCAATAAGGATAGCAAAATCAGAAACGCTCCCAATCTAAGGAGTTAGACAAAGTTCCTCCATCTTAAGATGAGCAATAATATGCATTAAAGGGTAAGCACTGCTTTAAAGGTTCTTGTATTGCTAAAATTGGAATATCCCTAAAGACGATTCAGCACTGACTTTGGTCCATCCCACTGTATCAGTCACAGACCTCCAGACGTACACCCACCCACCCACGCAGACACACACACACACACACACACACACACACACACACACACCAAACTCAAGAACAAAAAAAACTCAAAAGGTAATATAGTGGGGCAAATAACGCTGAAGTGCTAAACTACACCGAAGTGCAATATATCTGTTAAAGAGAAACTGGCATGCAGCGGCATCTGAACATGTGGTAAGTTGTTTAAGTTCGTTAATATGATCATGATTATCTTTGTTGTTTATGTTTGTTAATTTTATCACTGTTATCTTTGTTGTTTATGTTCATTAATCACTGAAGAGGCTGTTGCCAACTTGGACTCTTCCAATCCCCCTCCTCTCTGCATGTTGTTGGTTCATTCCTGTGGTAACTGAGCATAGATCTGACTGTGACTGTGAAACTTCACTCTTCAATCCACTTCAAGCTTTATTAAACTATCACGAAGGAAAACCTGGTCATGCTAGAATGACAAGGTCATTCTAGCATGTCTTGGGCCTTGTAGTGGTTCGAACCTTCCCAAACCAGCATAGTGCAAGAGTTAGGAGTAGACCTTAGCTGAAGAATAAATAATCAAACTGTCTTTTGAATTCCACAATGGGATAACCCCAGCTTCCACTCCAAGTGGCATGCCAATCACTAAACCGTTCAGGGAGACTTTTATATGCCACAGCCAGAATTCTACACAAGCCTTTACAAGTGTCCGAGTCCAAGCCCCCAGTGATCAAGCCAAAGGCAACAGTGGCAAGGAGAAACTCCCTAAGAGCATGAGAAAGAAACTTTGCGAGGAACCAAGACTCAGGGGGGAGCCCATCCTCTTCTGGCCGACACCGTTCACCACGACAAGAAGATAAATATATAAAAAACAGAGTAGTAAATTACTACCAGGGGTGCTGATAATCCAGTTGATTAATCCTCCCTCTGTGTCTGGATAAGTAGGAGGTGGTTGGTGCATGGCAGGTAGCAGGAGAGCCTTGTCAATCCTTTACTTAGTACCAAGCTGGAGGGGGGACAGCCAAGAAGCTAGAGGGTGGCTTTCAGTGGAAGCAATGGGCAAGAAATGACCTTACCACTGTCATCTTTATCAAGAAATGACCTTTAACATTGTCATCTTCATCAAGAAATGACCTTACCACTGTCATCTTCGTGAAAAAATGACCTTACCACTGTCATCTTCCACCTGAAATCAGACAGAGCAGTAGTATATTATGGCTCAGCCAGAGGCAATCATCGAAGAGTTCCATCCTAGAATGCACTAGAACTGTCAGTCTTATATGATCTCCTACAAGTCCTGTCCTGTGGACTGTTCAGTTATTACAATCTGATATGATCTCCTACAGGTCCTGTCCTGTGGACTGTTCAGTTATCACAATCTGATATGATCTCCTACAAGTCCTGTCCTATGGACTGTTTGGTTATCACAATCTGATATGATCTCCTACAAGTCCTGTCCTGTGGACTGTTCAGTTATCACAACGCGAAACATCTACATCTAAACATCTAACTTTCCTTTTCTACATGTTCATCACAGTTCACAGTTTTGCATTTTAATCTCTTTTTTTCTCCAACAGCAGACAGCTATTAAACTCAATTTCTTTGTAGTTGTTAAAGAATTTAATTTAAATAAACCAAACTGATTTACATCCCCATATTTAGCTCTGTTTACAAGCAAGGTTTGTTTCATGTGAATCACTTTAATATGTTCAGTCAGCAACCAGATTTTAATCAAGTTTTAGTTATTTTACTTGTAGACTGCTTTTCACAGACCACATTGTTATGGTCAGTTTGAGAATTTGAGACTTTGAGTTTATCTTCTACATGAGCATGAATTATGGGGAACCACCTGTATTATCTTGTTTTTATGTAGCTATGTGTGGTATCAACTTGTTAACAGGATGTCAGAAAAACATTTCCTGTCAGCATGATATCTGTACTTCCTGTCCACTCACTATTTATATCCTGCTTCGCTGTTTTGCTATTGCATCTCTTGTGACCCCTTGTCCTGCCCCAGTGGTAGTCATGGAGATGTGTTATCCAATGGTAACACAATATTACTACAGATGCACTCCTCCCCCCGAGATTTCATGTTTCTTCCTGGCTTTGGCATTATACAAAGAGCCTGAGAGCTTATTGTATATTCACTATTACAATGGCAAATGTCCTGGATATATCACTGCAATATTTTATTACATTATGTGATAGATTTCCATGTGATATTACAGTTTGACAAAAAGGTTTAAACTTGGCAGAGAGAATGGATTACAGTCATATTCTGGAAAGAACATTCAGTAGTTTAGCACACTGCAGAATAATTAATTTCTAATATTATACATTTCAATAGCACAGGAGACAAAACTGATTATCAACAAAACCATACTATGTCATTCTTACTAAGCACTACGTGAATCTGTATGTTTGCACCCCCAGAATCACTGCTCAGCGCAGCCTGGAAGATGCAGAGGAGATGGAGAGAAATGTCAGAGGGTGGCCAGTTCGACTGTGTTATGTCGACTGTTACATCTGTGTTCTCTATGGGGGGATTGCACTGGTGCCGCATGTTACCCCCGTTACATCTGTGATCTTTATGAGGGGATTGTACTGGTGCCGCATGTCACCCCTATTACATCTGTGTTCTTTATGGGGGGATTGTATTGGTGCCGCATGTCACCCCGTCACCCGTTACATCTGTGTTCTTTATGGTGGGATTGTACTGGTGCTGCATGTCACCCCCGTTACATCTGTGTTCTTCATGCGGGGAATGTACTGGTGCCTCATGTAACCCCCTGTTAAATCTGTGTTCTTTATGGTGGGATTGTACTGGTACTTCATGTCACCCCATTACATATAGATGTAATGGGGTGACATGAAGTACCAGTACAATCCCATGGTTCTTTATGGGGGGATTGTACTGGTGCCTCTCCATACCAGTTGGTGGTACTGATGTGTTGTATTTAAAGGAATAGAACCTTGGATGAAGATTTTCCCACTGCTTCAGTGACTTTTTTGGTCCACTGCAACTCTGCAGTAATCACATTTCTATTGAAAAGTCCATTTCAGACCTTATTTTGGAATTTATTTTAGACACTATATAAGACCAAGACTAATGATGAGCATGAAAAAGCTTCTGTATGTTTGTCTGATAGGAGCCCAGGGAGAGAAACAGAAAACAAGTGTCAATTTGCTTGTTTGGTTTCAACGGAGACTCAGGCCCTGAAGTTTTGCTGACACCTGCTTTCTCTATATGTGAGAGTCAAGCCCACACATTTTCCCCAGAGAATATTCTATTACATTCCAAGTGTTATTATTATATGATTATAATTAGCTGATGATTTTACCCTAAGCAGCTAAGACCTGCCAACTTGAGTGACAGTTTCTCACAATGCAGCACACATTCACAATACAGTGCATGCTTGTCCACATTCTTTAACAACCTCCTACTCCCTAGTCGCATACTCTTTTTACATAAGTGCAGGTCCTTCAGTATTGCTTGTAACAGAGATTCAGTGCATGAAGATCTTTTGTTTGTAAAATGAATAGATAACACCACCACTTTCTTCTTCTGGTGTCTGAGATCTGAAGCAGGACTGTTTATGTCTGGAAGATGATGATGTCAGTGATGTCTCACAGCATGTGAAGAAATGGAGACAAACAAAAAACCTTTGAAAAGTGGAGGCACATTTAAATGACCAGGCCCACCAACTGCTGCTCCACCCAACAAAATAATCAGTAAATAAATTACATGGATGAGCATGTCAACTCCACCCAGCATCTACTGATCTCTAGTCCTGTCACAGTCTCTTCCTCATCTAAACTACACAGACATGGAGGTCACACACATGCAAATTAGGAGTAGAGAGAGTCAGATATATAATATAAGCAAAACTGAAAGTAATTATCAATACATTTAACACACACTCTTATCCAGAGCTGCTTATGTTTTCGAGCGTGTTACAGAGATGTAGTGAATATAATGTTAGGGGTCTTGTTGTTGGACACAACAGCACAGAGCACTAAGGTTTTGAACCCTAATCCCCACATGACAGGTAGTGTTGCTACCTACAACAGTACACCAATCACATATGTGGGTTATTGACAGCATTATTATTTAATATTGGATAATTGCCCAGTTTTGGCATCAGGTGAAAGAAACAAGGAATGATTTTCTGCACCTCAAAACCACGCTTCTAGCAGGAAGTAAGATGCGGTATTACTACCTGGCAGGAAGAACCTTTACAGGGAATACCATGATACTGATACAAAAAAGATTAAGAACTATTTAGAACTAAACAACTAAATCAGTAAATGAAGTTAAAATGTAAATTTTGTAATTTTTTACTCTTTAGGCAGTAGTATCTCATGTAACAGATTTGGCAGAGGATCATTTTTTATTTTTCATATCTTCTGAGAACTGATTCTGCATCAGAATGGTTATAATCCTTTATAACATTTCACTGAGTTGAGAAATGTTTTGCCACAACTAAGTGTGTTTCACAACTTCCTCCATGCATGTACCCTTCCTTTGTTCAGTTAATTAAGCCAAGTCACAGTGAAACATAGACTCTGTTGAAGAAAGCTCTATGTTGAGTCCACACATGGACTCTGCTGAAGAAAGCTCGGTGTTCAGTTCACACATGGACTCTGTTGAAGAAAACTCTGTGTTTATTCCACACATGGACTCTGTTGAAGAAAGCTCAGTGTTCAGTCCACACATGGACTCTGTTGAAGAAAGCTCAGTGTTCAGTTCACACATGGACTCTGTTGAAGAAAGCTCTGTGCTTAGTCCAAACAGGTAAAATATATTTTCTTTAACTTTTCTGTCTTGAATCTCCAAACATGTTAAAATTGTTTAAAATTGTTTTCTGTGTCTCTTTTTATGTAGTTTGGATGAGGAAGAGAATGTGACAGGATTAGAGATGAGTGAAAACTTACAGTACTGTGAGAAAGAAGAACATACACAATCTTGTGAAAGAGTATGTACATACACACACACCAACACCCACACCCACACACACACACACACACACACACACACACACACACATACAGTCACACAAAAAGCACAAAGCCAGACACATTTGCAGACATGTGCAAAGACACTCACTTTTTTGTCATCAAGATTGATTTGATTTGTAGTTTGGTTAATTTTCCCAGAAAGAAGAGGGGGGAGTGAAAGAGGAAGCAGAGGAGGAGAGAGTGAAGAAGATGAGAGAAGAGGAGAGGGAGAGAAAGAGAAGAGACGTACTGGAGAGAATGAAAAGACTCAGTTTGTCTAGCTCCGAAGCAGATGAACCTTTTAGCCCTTTGAGTCCTAATCTCATGGTAAACTAACAACATAACACACAACCGTGTTAAAGCAAGGTTAACAATAACAGATTACTGTGTATTATTGTTATTTAATGCCATTACAATTTACTGTTTGCGGCTGTAACAGTTTGTGACAATGTATTGCATCAACAAATATTGCGCAACCTCAAGATGATGTTAAACAACGCTCAGAGTGCAACCATTAGTTGTTATTGCATGCAAGTTTGCATTACACCATATGACACAACACTTCAATATTTAATGGAGGCAAACATTACGCCATTTAACATAACACTTCAATACTTAATAGATGCAAATGTTGCTAATCTTTTATTATACTTCTTTTATTATACTTCTTTAAAAATCCATGATCAATTAAGCACTTTTTTGTAGATTGAAAAGACTGTGGTTCACCAGCACTTAGATTTTTTTTAGATACGCTATTCTTAGATCAGCTGTAGCTCAGAACTAAATGCCTTCACTTTATATTGTGAGATAAATGTATGTTAACTAGGATATAATTGTGCTCACTGTTGTTGTAACCATTTCCTTAGCTGAGCACAGAGCATTAAAAGACTGCCAATATAATGAATTTCCTAATATCACGGAGATTATGGGAAAACCGTACAGCACTGGTTACTTCATTATAGAGCCCTGCTGGTAATCATGACACAGTGAATCTTTCAATGAGCCTCAGTGCTGATCACCTTGAGTTTGCTTTTCAGCGCTGCATTGTAGTTTAGCTGCATGTGCAAATCTGTGTGTGTGTGCTAGGAGGTAGAGTACTCGCTGTCAATAAATCAAAAAGTATGCACATGCGCACACACACACAAACACACACACACACACACACACATACACACATATGGCTATTGTCTGTTTCTTGTGTGTGTTCATCACATTCTTTGCTGAGGTGTTGAGTGTGTATATGTGCAGCTCTACGTGTGCGTGTGTGTGTCTTTACTGCTTTCAGGATGAGGATCCAATGGACCTGACATAAGGGTGTGTGTGTGTGGTGAGTCACTGCTTTTGTGTACATGTGTGTGTAATGCTTTTGCATGTCTGCTGTTGAACACCCATAGGCTTTGACCTGCTATAGACACTATAGATTCATTTGAAAATCCAGACGAAAGTTGAGGCAAATGTGTTTCTAATGCCATGATATTATTCATTTCCAGATTTCTGAAAGGACTGAATCTCTGAGTCGCTCCGTCAAGAAGAGGTGAGTTTAGTCCCAGAAGATCTATGTGTTTAGAGTGGTTAGGGTTAGGGTTAGGGTTAACTCTAATCCTAGCAAAATACTCAACAGAACATGTTCTGGACTGTGGTGTTAAACCGTGGCAATTTGATCAAAACTAGTGACTAAAATCAGCAAATTTCAAATCTCAATCACATATAGATGTGCACACACACATGCATATACCCACACAAACACCAAACATGGATGTCATTTCTCAGGTATTTAATGTGATAAAATTTCTCATCACAATAATGTGATAAACATTTAGGGACTGATTTAATGGAAATGATGGACAAAAATACACAAAGAATCAAATGAATCTACAGATATACTAAAAATATATGATTGCAGAAAAATAGCAAAATACACCTGATAAAAACCGAAAACATTCCACTTGCTATAGACTGAACAGTTACTGCAGGGACACTGGCTATTACTGCACGCCAAGTTACTAAGGAAGTAAATGTAATTTAAAAAGACATTATATTATATTATATTTTGAAGGATGAAGCCTTTCAGATGAAAAAGATGCCTAATATGAGAGAATGTTAGTGGCACATGCATGTTAGACCTGTAGAGATAGGTGTTAGTGTAGAGATAGGTGTTAGCATAGAGATAGGTGTTAGAGATAGGTGTTAGAGTAGAGATAGGTGTTAATGTAGAGATAAGTGTTAGTGTAGAGATAGCTGTTAGCATAGAGATAGGTGTTAGAGATAGGTGTTCGCATAGAGATAGTTGTTAGGGTAGAGATAGGTGTTAATGTAGAGATAGGTGTTAGGGTAGAAATAGGTATGGTGGGTTTCATTTAGTGAAACACTTGGGAAGGGAGATACTAACCTGATGAGGAAAAGAACCCTGAGAAAAACTTCACCCTGTGGTGGCTGTTTGAATGAAAAATAGGATCTCTCTTTTGTGAAGCTCTGATGGATTGGCATAGGATATTTTATATAGGAACAGCATCAGAAATGATAGTAACTGGTTACAGAAGTAGAGATTTTTGTCATTGATGCACACCGTTGGTCCCATTTCTTTAACAGCTAAATCAAATAAAGATAATATGTGAAGATATTGTAAGTATGTGTATCAAAGGATCATTCCACCTTACACAATGATGATGCATGAATGCAAGAACTCAGATTTATTAATGATCTTCAAAATAAAGGTCTTTCAAATATGGCAGAATCTACTGCAAATTCCAGTGTGAATAAACTTAATTATAAGTATCACATCAGTTGTGTTATCAGTGAGCAAACTCTCTCAACACTAGAACAGGAGAAATAATCCCAGATCTCTACATATTAGTAGACTGAGTGGATAGTTTGTCAAAAATCATCCAATGGCCATATCTTTACTCATTTGAGAAAATGTCACACTAAAGAGAAACTGCACCTACAAGTAATTCGCTATCGATATGTACATATACAGGGGTTGGACAATGAAACTGAAACACCTGTCATTTTAGTGTGGGAGGTTTCATGGCTAAATTGGACCAGCCTGGTGGCCAATCTTCATTAATTGCACATTGCACCAGTAAGAGCAGAGTGTGAAGATTCAATCAGCAGGATAAGAGCACAGTTTTGCTCAAAACTGATTGTATCCAAAAAACATAAAACCACGGCTGCCCAAATCATGGCAGAATTAAATGTACACCTCAATTCTCCTGTTTCCACCAGAACTATTCGTCGGGAGCTCCACAGGGTCAAAATACACGGCCGGGCTGCTATAGCCAAACCTTCGGTCACTCGTGCCAATGCCAAACGTCGGTTTCAATGGTGCAAGGAGCGCAAATCTTGGGCTGTGGACAATGGGAAACATGTATTGTTCTCTGATGAGTCCACCTTTACTGGTTTCCCCACTTCCGGGAGAGTTACAATGTGGAGAAGCCCCAAAGAAGCGTACCGACTGTTGCATGCCCAGAGTGAAGCATGGGGGTGGATCAGTGATGGTTTGGGCTGCCATATCATGGCATTCCCTTGG
>JAOXYF010000020.1:662805-673695 GCA_028565775.1 Sternarchorhynchus goeldii | reverse complement strand
CAGAACACACCTCCACACAGACACACCCACACAGACACGGGACGGGGGAGGCAGCCAGGGCGGCCACCGTGACAATACATCTATATTATATAATGTATCATATACATATACTGTATATTATATCATGTATCATATATGCATGGCACAGAGCAAGAGCACTGATGCTGAACAGAAGACGTGCAGCCTGATTTAACTGAAGACATCACCACACCACAGTTTTGATTATTATTTTTTACTTTAACTGAGGCAGCTTATTAAAACATTATTTGGTTTTTGTTTTACTGTTGGACCTGCAGTATGTGAAGTGGCGTTTGTTAGACTGGGAGGAAGAGGTTAGCCTACATCAGCTCTGGCAGTGTAGTTACTAGTTCAGTTATACGCTGTTCTCACTGTTCAATCAGCCTGCGTGTCACACAGCTGCAGATATCACACTTACAGACAGCTGTAGATATCACACTAGAGAAGCATAACACTATTTATAACTATTCTAGCACAGTTGCTGAGCCCTATTATTGCTTCACAGATGTAAAGAAGCTTGTTTGAGCGGAAAGAGATTATGGTTACTTCTACTTCTGTGCCTATATTGTCAGCAGTGTAGAAGTTGGGCTCCCTTTTGTGTGATTGTTTTGAACTGTATACTCGCCATCTATTTACACATGGCATGTATGTATCTAATCTTGACAGCACGATCTAAAGCTAGTCAGCTGTGCTGTTACCTCAGTGGTCTGCTGGTTAAGCTCCCTCCATACTTAGTAATGTACTTTTTTATTGAAGAATATTTAGAACATGTATAGAATATGTCAACTCTAAAATTGAAGTGTATTTACTGGGATGACAGGGTGCTGTGGGTTTAGTATCTACAGGGTTTTGTGTCTATAGGTCTAATATGTACAGCGATTTGCATTTGTTTAAGGTTTTGAGACAACCCTGAAAAAAAGCTCATTTTCACTAATTAGGATAATTTCTTGGTTATTAGAAGAAAAGAGTCAAACCCTTGAAGGTAGAACTAATCCCTCAAATCAATAGTTCATGACAGTATTATCTTATTCAATTATTTGTTACATTTGTATAGCACCTTTCTCATAGGGAAGTAAAGGGGATGTGAAGGTCGTAAAGTCATACAGCACCTTCACACCTTACAGTCATACAGCTATGACTGTGTGAAGGTGCTGTATGACTGTAGGTGAGAAGGTGCTGTATGACTGTAAGGTGTGAAGGTGCTGTATGAAGGTTCTGTATGACTGTAAGGTGTGAAGGTGCTGTATGAAGGTGCTGTATGACTGTAAGGTGTGAAGGTGCTGTATGACTGTAGGTGTGAAGATTCTGTATGACTGTAGTTATGAAGTTGCTGTATGACTGTAGGTGTGAAGATGCTGTATGACTGTAAGGTGTGAAGATCCTTCAGGAAAGAGGAAAAAAAAAGAAAACCAAAGAGCTAAATAAATTAGAATAGTGAAAAGTCTTTAGCTGCTATGTGCAGTCAAATTACACTGACATGATTTCCAAACACTATTTATATTTATATTTAAATTTATATTTTATGTTTGTTATCAGAAAGGAAGCACATGCTGTCACCTTTAAATAGAAATGGACACTTTTTACATTTTGGCATGTTTAGCATTTTCTAATGCTAACATTTCATGCTCATTCATTGCTGTTAAATAAATGGTATTCATTATTTATTCATTATTAACCAATGGTATTCATTATTTATTCATTATTAATAAATGGTATTCATTATTAATAAATGGTAATCATTATTTCCACTTTGTAGTGAAAAAGTTTTTAAAAAACAATGCTGCTGATTTTGAGTTAAGAAGGTGAGTAAAATAAGCCATCATAACTATGTAAATGTGTTTTTGAAAACAGTAACAGTGCTAAGAAGACTCAACCTTTAATGACCATCTCTAAGATTGACAACCGACTGGAACAGTACAACCACGCAATTGAGGTACAGAAAGTTGTCTACATGTCATGTCCCCATGTAGGTACAAAAGGAGCTACATGTTTCACCTATGGCACAAATGTCTTTTAATTACATTTTTACTGAATTTGATCAAAGCCACTAAGTATTGTAGTTAATCCAGTCCAGGAGCCACAATCACTCTCTCATATTACATTGAAAAGGAATGGCATCTGTCAGCATGTGTTTTTATTGTATCTGTGATTATGGTACCTGTGATTATTGTATCTGTGATTATTGTACCCTTGTCATGTATGAATGGGGATGCCATCCTTTTTCATTATCAGATATGGGATGAGCTTCCCATTTATAGAGTTCAGACAGGGAAAGAGGTGGAACAAGGTAGTCCTTCAGCTGCTGTGTGGAAATGTCACCCAGTTAACACTGTACGCATGTGTGTGTGTGTGTGGGGGGGGGGTGTTGTGTGTGCATTTGTGTAGTTGAGTGGTCAAGAGGCAAGTGACACCAAACTTCTTATGGACTTACCAACCAGCCCAGAGCCTCTAGCTGCCCGGAAGAACTTATTTGAAGTGGGAGAGGCCTGGAACCAGAACCAGAAGGTCATATCATCTAAGGTACCTGCTATGTTAATGCTTTGTCATCACTTGAGAATCAAACATATATCACACATCACACATATAAATACACCGCTCAAAAAAACTAAGGGAATACTTACACATTGGAACGAACGAAAGATTCAAGTTGAAAATCATTAAGTCTGTGGTGCTGCTTGGTGATGTTGGATGCACTGATGCATAATATCTCAGAGGTTCTTGACTGGATTCAGGTCTGAGGAATGTAAGGGCCATTCAACGGCATCAATGCCTTCAACATCTAGGAACTGCTGGGCACTGTCCTGCAGCAGGAGGAACCCAGGGTCCACTGCACCAGTGTCAGGTCTGAAGATTTCATCCTGGTACCTTAAAGTAGTCAAGGTACCATCGAATATCACTAGAGGATGTCAGGCCCTCATGCCACTATCATGGAATCTGTTTCTGACAGCTTGGTCAGAAATATATACACCAGTAGTGCTCTGAGGCCACTCTGTACGGTGTTCCTGCTAGTAGGTCCTGTTCCAGTCTAGTAGTGTTCCTGCTGTTCCTCCTCGTACAAAGGAACAGATACCTGTCTTGTTGCTGGGTTGATGCCTGTCCAGGTTTCTTTGTGTGCTGGGAGACACAGCAAACCTTGCAATGGCACTGATGGATGTGCCGTTCTAGAGGAGCTGGCTTATCTGTGCACCCTAAATGGACTGCAGGTATCTGCTGTCCTAAATGGACTGCAGGTAAGCTACAGTACTGTAGAGAAGAATAAGTCAGAAAGAATAAGGAGAGAAACTGTCTGTGGCCACTGCCTGTAAAACATCTCCCTGTTTGGGGGTCCTCTTGCTGTTGCCTCTCCAGTGCACCTGTTGTCACTTTTATTTGCACCAAAGCAGCTGAAATTGATTCACAATTATTTATGCTTCCTAACTGGACAGGTTAATAACCTTGAAGTTTAACTGACTTGATGTTATATAGATATGATGGAGTATTTCATTTCATTGTTTTTTTTTGTTTGTTTTTGTTTTTAGCAATGTCTATTCCTAGTATTTGAATTAATTTGGTACTATGTTCATAATGTTATATTTAGAGCAAGTATAAATACAACCTTCTAAAAAAGGATTACATTTTATTTTTTTTATATATTTTTCCTTAGACTGTAAATATATAAATGTGCACACATTATTATAATACTTCATTATAAACTGTTAAAAGAAATGTAATCTAATATGGGGGAAATTATCAAATCATATTTTTTTGCATGATGAGCCACCAGGATTTTAAAGATTTATTTTGTGTTTTTTAATTCAGGACACTGAAGGCCTCAATGTGGGTGTAGCAGATCTGATCACCCACTGGGTAAAGGGGAGCCCTGATGTTCATTCTAAAAGCCCCTCTTCCAAGCCAACAGTGAGTAAACCCCCCCAAAACATCAAAAAGTAAAACATCAATAGCTAAATGAGAAGATCTATGTGTTTTAATGATTTAACACTCTACACATCTATACCTGCTGGAATTTGATCTCCTACCCTTTCCTTCTCAGCTCTTTTTCAACTCTATATCTGACTTTATATACTGTGCTACTTTATATACTGTTCTGCTTTATATACTGTGCTACTTTATATACTGTTCTTCTTTAGTGTTTCCTGCTGTCAGGTAACTCCTCACTAACCCTCCAACATACTGACACAGTCATCTACTGGTTGGTTGAAGAGCAAATGATTTTTACCCAAAGTTTACATTTAAGTATGTAACTGAGCTTTAGCTACTAAAAGTTAGTAAATGAATAAAACATGATGGGGAAATGTTTCAACCACAGCTGTTATCTCTTGTCAGCCCAGTGAGGTGAAGCCTGGTGATGTGAAGCACAAAAAGAGTCTGTGGGAGACACTGGAGATGTCTTCAGCAGAGAAACCAGGAGGGAAGGTACAAGTCCATTCTATACTAACGTGTAGGCTTGTACAGAGCTCTGTGGTTTCTACAGATACCATGACATGTACATTCCTTAATTTCTTCATTTACTCTAAAGCTATAATTAATGCTAATATTTAACTTTGTGTTCCTCCCGTTCTAGACAAGCTTAGGGAAGAAGTTCAAATTTGTTGAGACTGGTCATGGGAAATATGAAAAGGTTTTGGCTGGTGACAGTGACAATATCAACCCCTGAAATGGAAAAGCATGTGAGAAAGTATCCACTATACTGTAAACTACAGATTAATCAAATCTGTTCTGAGCATTTGTATTTACTCCTTATTTTGTGTAATTATAAGCAGGAAATCTAAAAAAAAACTATAGACTCATTTTCAGTTCTTATTTAGTCAGTTATTTGTATTAGAAGCTTTACTTTGTAAGGTGAGAGCTATTCATCATCTTCCTTTCTGTCATGGATGTGCTCTGCTGTTATAAATGTATAAATGTACATCCAGTATACTGCAATTAAATGTTTTGGATTTGAGTGAAATGATCATTTATATGGAGTGCATATATGTGTAGAATTAATCAGAATTTGTCTAGTGAATCTCAAAGTTGTTAAATGTGGCTTTGAAGAATGGTGTTAAATCTGCCATATTAATAATAATAATATTATTCTCATATTAATAAAAACAATAATGAAAAGTGATCATGATAAAATTACATTTTACATGTTTGCACTTTTGTACATA
Source organism: Sternarchorhynchus goeldii (assembly GCA_028565775.1). Lineage (NCBI taxonomy): Eukaryota > Metazoa > Chordata > Actinopteri > Gymnotiformes > Apteronotidae > Sternarchorhynchus > Sternarchorhynchus goeldii. The sequence continues at coordinate 668,527 of JAOXYF010000020.1, read as the reverse complement.
CACACACAAACACACACAAACACACACAATATTTACAGATAAAATAAAAGCACATGCAGAATTGTTACTAAATAGTGAAGGTCATATCATCAATAATAATAGCACAAACAAGATTAACTATTTATATAGTATTTATTTCTCTTGCATAGATTTTTTTTAAATAGTTTTACAAATACATTTGCACTACTGTGAGGATTTACTATGATAGAGACGTTCAGCTTTCGAATAGTGGTAACTCTGTTTAAAATTAAAAATACTAGTATCATTAATGTAACCATTTTGATCACTAAACATGTTTATATCTACTCATCAGTAAACAAAACTAAAAGTTTATTAAACAAAATGTCTATAATAAAAAGTCTTTAAAATCATGCATGAAAAATAAGTTTATCTCTGTTACCAGTCATTCCCACTCTGAACAAAACCCTAGCAACTGTGACATCATTATAACCTTTCTAAGCCACTGTGACATCATTATAACCTTTCTAAGGCTGGTTCCACTTTATTGCATTTCAACTTTCTGAAATTCCACATTCTAAACCATTCTAGAACATTTCCCAGCACACCAGTGCTCCAGTTGTCCCTTGAGTTCCCAGTCTTCCTCAAACCCCAGCATGCGTGTCATGTATCTCAGCCAACTGTCTGCTCAGCTGCAGCTGTCACTCCCTCAGTCCTTTCTGGCAAGTGCAGGAATATACCACTCAGAGACCTCCACAACAGAGACCTCCTCAACAGAGACTGTTATAACAGACTGCTTTAACATAGACCTCCACAACAGAGACCACTATAACAGAGACCATTATAACAGAGACCATTATAACAGAGACCGCCATAACAGAGACCACTGTAACAAAGACCACCATAACAGAGACCACTATAACAGAGACACCACTATAACAGAGACTGCTATAACAGGAATCTGTCCTTTCAATGTAAGTGGCATTATTGCATTCAATTGAAATATAGTCCACATCTATTGCACTAAAGTTAAAATTTAGTCCACAATTACTGCATTAAATTCAAATCAAGTCCATTGTTTTCTCCTATAATCATGTGCAATCAAAGCAAATGAGCTCAGCTGGTGAATCCCTGCTGGCTGCTGATTATTGTATGTAAATTGCTCTGGATTAGAATATTTACCAAGTGCTATAAATGTACAAATTAAACTACAGAAATTCTTTTCCATAAAAGTGCCACAACTGGCTTATTTGCAGTTTAACTATTTGTGAATTTTTAAAGACAATATTTCTGGGCTACAAAGGTTTCCTCACAATTTAGTCATTAAAATATAAAAACAATGTAATTATTATCATTTAATTACATCTGTGGAAGAATGAATTATTGGTGGTCTTGGTCATTGTTTTGGGAACCAAATCCTTTGGCTGTCCTGTTAAAGTCTTTAGGCTCCTCTCCTTCATGTTTCCGGTGTAATAGGCTCCTCTCAAATGCTGTGGCAATTCTGGTAAGAGGCTTTGCAGCTGCTTCTTTTAGCTTCCGGGCATCAAAGCGTGGACTATAGAGAAGGATTGGTAGGCGATGAACAAATGATGGTACTTCCGCTAAGGTGTCTTTTGACATCTTTCTGTCTCCTTCAGACTTGCTGCCATTGATGTGCTTCATTATGTTTTCCTTAGTAGAAAACATCTGGAAGAGTACAGCATCCCACATCTTCAGAGCTTTTGGAGCCTCTTTCTTTTTCATTACATCATGACTCATCGCTTCCTTTTCAGTGCCAACAAGCTTGTCTTTGACATTTGTGCATTCTGATTGGTCAGGTCCCTCATTCTCTTTCCCTAGGTCTGGAAATGTGGGCTCTTCAGGTTCCACTACCATGTGCTTCTTGAGTCGTGACCAGCCACTGAGTTTTGCCTTTAGGCCCTTTGGCTTCTCCTTTAGTTTTGGCTCTACCTTCTCCACGTTCCCTTTCTCCACTACCACTTGGTGCTCAAAGTTCATGTGTTGTTTGGCCTTAGGCACACTGGTCCTGTTCACACTGGATTCTTCAGTGTGAAGAGTTGGAGTTTGTGTCTTTGTCATAGAAGCTGTTTTGGAGGATGACACCTGAGGCTTAGCAATGTCAGATGCTTGTGCATCTGTGATGGACCTGGATTCATCTGAATTTGTTGGTGTTTCTGATTCTGTGGTAGAATTTGTTTTGACTGGAAACGTTACATTAACAGGTGTTTTTGTTTCTGTATCTGTAGAAAATGTAAGAGATTTTGCTGCTTTAAGCAACATAGTTGCAAGGCTATTCTCAGTAATGAATGGTTTGCTGAGAGTGATTCCCTTACTATGTGATTTGGTATGTGATGTAGAAGATTTTGAGCTTTTTGACTCTGTTAATGTGTCTAAAATGTCTACATCAGTGGGGGGGTTTATGTCTTTGAGGACCACACCTTCAGGCCTGGTTGAACTTGTCAAACATGTAGATGAATTTATGTCAACACTACGTGTTTTTGCTGCTCTTGCTTCAGTATCAACTGTAATGGAGTGGTGAATGTTGGGTTTAAGCTGTTGGTCTACAGCTGTATTCAAAGTGACTACTTGGCTGTCTAGGATATTTGAACTGCTTGTGTTCACAGCAAGTTTGTTGAGTGGCTGGATATCTGATGAAAATGTAGTATGTGCATTCTTCTCTAGCATTTGAGGAACTGTGGTGTCTTGAAAAGGCATATATAACCTTTCATTAGTTTGGTTGGTCTGAGTTAACGGTCTCAGAGCTGCTGAGGATCCTGAGTAGTGTGGGTTATGTACTGACGAGGACACTAATGGTATAGTTGAGTTTGATTTGGAGCAAGTTAAACAGTTAGTTGAATCTATTTGGCAGGACTCTGAAGATTTACGTGAATTTGGCTTTGATAAAACTCCTGAGTTAGTTGGTGTACCTGGGATGCTGGTAGTTTTTAAATCAGTTGTTATTACAATGGATTCTCTGGTGTTTCTATGGAGCATTTCAGGGACTTTAGTACTAGTGGACTGTGTAAAGGGCTTATTTCCATGTTTGATTGATGTCACACTGTCCACTGATATTGCTCTGGAGAGGTTCTCACCAACATTGACTACATTATAAGATTTGTGATTTGTTTGTGTTTGAATGAGCTTTGTCTGTAGAGAAGCAGTATCCTTCTTGGACTTTGGCGAAACTGGTATAAGTGCTGTTAGCACCGCGACAGGGTCTAACTTTTCTGTTGGATATATAGATTTTGAAACATTCTCTACCCCTGCTGTTTGCAGAGGAATATTTTGCATTGATAAAAAATTCCTTGTTGGCAGTCCAGGTGTGTTTAAGCTTGGAATACTTGATTGTGCCATGGGTAAATAGCAAGTTGGTATTTTTTTCCCATATTCCATAGATGAAGAGGTGCCACTGCTCAAATCTCCTTGGACAGGTGCTCTTTGAGTTTCTATCCCAACATTGGCAGAGTTTACAGATTCATGATTAACAGCTAAAAATGGTGACATTCCAGATTTAGCCCCATTTTCCTTCAAAGCAGGCCTTACTGTATCTGAACTAGGGACTGTGATTGATGTTATCAATTGCGCCTCACTGTTTGGAACTTTTGAAGAAACTATAGCCTGTAATGTTCCAAAGGAATCTGACATTTGTAACATTTGTGATTTTGAAGCATATGGCAAGCCTGTTTCTAATATTTCAGACCTTTCACTGAGCACGTCATCACTTGAAATAGTTTGTAAGACTAATGAATCACTGGATAATCCAATAGGTGATTTTGACATAGAAAAATTACTTTGTGCATGTTTAAGATTGTCAGATGTTTGAAGCAGAGATTCTGGAGGACCATTAAATGTGTTGGCTTTAATTCCACCATAGGCAATATATTCTGCTGGAGTCAATCCATAGTATGACTTTATTTTAGAATGACTTTGTACAATGTCAGGATTCTGCTGGCTAAGGAATCGTGCTGGAGGTCTGGGTGACCAGGAGACGGGGGTGTTTGATGTTTGATAAATATGTAGATCAGAAAATCTCTCATAACTTTCTGCTGTCACTGGATTTGACCTTAGTGGTGACATTGGTTTACGTAAACCACAAACTTCAGTTTCACACATTTGATACTCCTGTCTAGGTGTAGAAGCAAACATCTCATGTGGTCTTGATTTTTCCATAAAAGTTTCAGTTGACACAGTTTTAGACAGTGAAATTTCATTGCTTGATAGTTTGGTACTTAGGTGTGTCTCAGAATATGCTTTAAAAATGGCAGGGTTTTCTTCAGTTTCCAAGTGAAGTAATCCATTTGGTGTAGAATATATCACTTTATGGCCAACACCTGGTTCCATGCTTTCATTATTTACTTTTACTGGAGAATTATTAGATGAGTTAATAGTCAAGGGGGATATTACCTCCTTCTGTATTTTGGCTCCATGAATATTTGGAGTAAAAACGTCCTTGGATGAGGCAGGATGTGTAGTAAATGACATATTATTAGCACAGGAATTTTCAAAAAAAGTTGATTTTGTCCTTGTTTTGTGGCATGCAGGCATCTTTAGTGGGAGCATTGTAGGAGAAGAATCATGGGCAGTTACTGTGCATCCTTTAGCATCTGAAGATACTAGTTTGACTCCTTGTGAAACAGACACTTGATATGTGGAATTTAATCCACTGCTATCCTGAGGAAGTGGCTTTGATATTTCATAAAATGTAGCCTTTGAAGTATATATCTTTTTTTGTGGAAAATCTGATGAGTGTTTCATTTTTAAAGTCGTGCCAGAGGTTGCATGTGATGCAGGAGATTCCTTTGGAATTGTTGTCATGACATGATCATTTGTCAGAAGCTCATAAGTACCCAGCGGAGGTGCAATAGTTTTATATCCACCTCTATTAGGGTGGCTTACTGCTGCTGGAACACAGGTAGGCACATAACTTGGGGCCAAATTGGGACCATTTGCATGTGTCAAGGCAGATGCCTGTGTTTCAGTGGAGGCTATATAAGTATCTGCAGAAGGATTTAACTTCTGAACAAAATGATATGGTACAGGGATTTGTGGTTCTTGATTTTGTGTAGCATTGAAGATTTCTGGCGTATTTGGTGTGAATATTTGCTTAAAGACTTTTTCAGATGACAAAGCAGGTTCTATGTCTGTGGCTAGCTCTGTGACATCATCAAACAGAAAAGAGGAGCATGTATAGAGAGGTGCTATTTGGCGGTCAGATGGTAGTGTAGGAGCCGAGTATGTCTGAGAAGACAGAGCTGGCGCTGAGCTGTAGTGAGGGCTATAAGACGAGCAGTGCTGTGAGAAACTAGAGTTGTGTGAATCATGATTCGTGGGAAAAAAGCCTTGTGGCAGGGATGAGTCCAGGGTCCTGCTGAAGAGGGGTATCTCTGGAGTTGCAGAAGGAGTGCAAAGGTCACTGTACTCCTGGTCTGGACTTGCCTCACTCACAGGTGACAGGTTGGACCGGAACGGTATGGGTGTCTGAGTGGAGGAGCCTACTTTTTTCTTGGATGTTTTCTTAATCAGCTTCTGCAGACGGACATTGTCTTTCCCGGGTTTGGGCAGGAGCGGGGGAGGGTATTGCTGGGAGAGTAGATCATACTGACTTCCATAATTTACAGCCATCAGCATTTCACTTCCTATAATGAACACAAACATGACAAACTGACATTTAGCGTGTTCTAGCCATGTTTTATTTTTATAGCGCTTTTAACAACAGACGTTGTCTCAAAGCAGCTTTACAAATGTCCGAGTCCAAGCCCCCAGT
>JAOXYF010000020.1:642019-662500 GCA_028565775.1 Sternarchorhynchus goeldii | reverse complement strand
GCTTTACAAATGTCCGAGTCCAAGCCCCCAGTGAGCAAGCCAAGGGCGACAGTGGCAAGGAAAAACTCCCTAAGGCACATGTGTCTTACCACACAAAGGTATCTTTCTCACATTAAGATTTAAGATTTGAATACACTGCCTAAAATTATTTGTGATACAACCTTCTGCTAAATATGTGTTGGTGTTATAATAAATTCCAAATAATTTCCCTCTTCTATATCTCTTCTGGCCAGTAGGACCCTGAATAATTCAAAATATTCTGCTTACCACTGAACAAAAGATTCAACTAAAGACTCTTTTTCTTAACCCTTACTGTCTAGATAATTCATTGTAATACTCAGTCTGTGTATTTCTGCTTCTCTCTGTATTCTGAGTCATACGAGGACATTGGTCACAAATAGTCTCTGCTCATTCATACTTAATGTGCTTGAATACCCAGTTGTTAAACTTGTATAAGAATAAACTACACAGCCAAAACAAAGGAAAGCTGAGTGTTTTCTTTTTGTGCTTGTTAAAGTACATATGCACCTTCTAGTTTTTCACTGCCTTGTCTTTTCTAAGTTAACACTGTTCTGGGGTATGCAGGGGTAACTACTGTTGGTGGATATGAACAGAATTAGAGCACTTCACTGATCTGAGACCTGAGGTGACACCTAAAACCATTGCCCCCCACCATTTTTGGATTTGGTAGCCCAGATACATGACATACTTTCCATCCCAGCTCAAAAAAGAAAGAGTAATTATAACTTGTTAAACTTAATAAACAATATTAATAACCTGCATAAACATGAACATGAATGGAACTGGAATGAGTTTGTATGAGTTCCAAATTTGTTTCACACTTCAAATCAGCACATTAAAAAGTTAACTTACAGTCACACCAGAGAAAAGATTCAGTCAAGCCAGAGGTTTCTGTGAGAAAACAGAAATCACAGAAATCTCTCACTGCACATATTCAAAATGCATTACAGAAACAAATGTTATTTAGAGTCTAGCATATTTATGGACAAATGTTTTCAGTGAATGTTTCACAAATACATTCAGAAAGTGGGCATGCATAATTAATTACATTTACCTGTGAGAGGTTAGCGGGGTGTCAGCATGTCTGGAGGGTGCAGTGCTGAGTGCTTACAGAGAAGAGCTCCAGGTTTCTGCAACCAAGTCACCCAAAAATAAAACCACTTGCCCTAAATCCAGGGAGCAGTAGTCAGGCAGGGGGTTTCCACTTCACCTGAGACCTATGGCAGACGGCGAGAGGACACGTGTGTGTGAGTGTGTGTGAGTGCTGGCTGCTGGCTGGGAGCTTTTTCTTCCTTGCCTCCAGACTACTACAGACACACACAGTGGAGTAGGTGAAGGAAGATTAGATTTGCTGGAGGATCAGGACAACATGTGTGTCCCGGAAGACCATGATGCTGTGGTTTGCTAGGATTTTACTCAACTTCAGGGTCATATAGCTTATTTAAAGATATATTGTTAGTTCATTTAAACTACTATAGCACCTTTCAGACCTTTCAGGTATGGTAAAGTAAAACACTGAATGTTTCTGGAGGACCTGCATGTAAGAATGTAAATATATGAATCTGTTTTACTGAACATTACACAAACCTGCTCCCTAGTACAAGGTCTGAGTCCATGGGACACCATGTGTGAACAGAGCAGGTCATTTTCCATTTCATAACTGGGTGTGTTGATGTTTCTTGTTATGTGACTTACTCAAAACAACCACAAAAGTGGCTAACTGAAGAGACAAGGAGGTTTGTCAACTTCTGCCTGTAAATGCCGACGCTGATATAGCAAAAAAAAATCAAGGAAGGGCTAGAGATTTGATGTCCAGATATCGAATTTGGCTACGCTGTGTTATCCGAATAAAAACTCAGGTGAACATCACACTAATATAGCTGAAAGCACATAAATGCAGTATACTTTTTCTACCTGTATGCACTACCAAAGAAGCGCTTCTCACTTAAACCACCCAGAATATTTCCTGCAGTAAATGTGGCCGTAAACTGTTCTAAACTGGCGATCTTGTCCGAAATCACACCATGCAATACAGCATGTATGCTGTATTAAGTGCAGTTTGTAGGTACAATCCTGAATCTTATATCTTGAAAACAAGTTGTTCGGTGGAGACTACAGACAATATACATTAAGCTCTGTCATCATCATTTTGTTTCTCATCTTATGCAGAAGAGGTTGGCAGATCGATCCAAATTTTGATACGAACATTAGTATTGGTATTGGAACAATACTAGTGTGAGGGGATTGACACTTCTCTCTACATTCAGTTAGTTGTTCTCATTTCATCAAACAGTAGAAGTGTCTGTGCAAACGTTCATATCTTGCATGCACACTTGGCTCATCCTCCTCCAGAACTCTGCTGTTTTGTTCTTGTGTTGTCATGTGACTCAGTGGTGCTGAGAGCAGACACTTGTGGACTGCAGTGATTGACAACGACTGTTGTAAAAAGCACTATATAAATAAATCTGATTTGAAATCTGATTTGACATTCACTATTATGGTAACACCACCAATTTATACAAACACATGAGAAACCATGAAAAAGAACTCTGAGCTGCAAAAGAAATTAAGAGAGGAGGAGGGAAATCCCTCAGACACAGAGACAGTATCGGTTTCAGTATTGGTACTGGCGATACTGGACCTGTATTTACTTCGTATTGGATCAATACCAAATGCTCTCACACTCTTGCGAGATTGTAATGCCATCGTATTCCATCATAACATCTCAAGTTGGACAAAAACAAAAACAGCTCACCAGCATTCATCATACTGAGCCAGGTGGTGATCGGTCAGCCCATCACCACATTAAGTTTAATTAGCCTAATCTGATTGGATATTACAGGGGCACGCCTAAACCACACCTGCTAATCATGTGTTCAGTCTAACCCAAAATCACAGCCCTCTGCGCGGGATTGGTGCATCTGCATTAAAATAGAAACGCCATGCCCGCACATTAAAATAGCAAATGCCACGCCCACACATTCCTGCACCATGTCTTCTGCCTTATTTCAGTGCTTGCACTGTGTCTAAGAACACAGAGCCCCTATGAACCAATATCTAATACCCCTAACTTAAAGTGTTCAGATGATTTATTACACCTACCCAATTTTATTTGACTGTACTTTAATACAGGATATTTGATTTACACAGTTGATGTGATGAATAAGTCTTAAAAAGGGTAATAAAATATGACTAAACCATTTTGAAAAATACTTCAGACAGAAAAGATTTAGCAGTTTATTACTAATCTAAAGGCTTTTGAATGTGTAGAAATTAAAAAGATTTTCTATTTTCACAACAAAATATCCATGTACAAAAAAAGCTTGTTATTATTGTCATTTTGTTATCATTTTAAAATAATTAAATAAAATTAGTCAAATTACCCATCCCTTCTCTCCTGTTTTTGCTCCTTGTTCCTTGTACAAATTAGAACAAAACTGCATATATACCTTAAGTAACTGAATAAATCATTCAAAATTTTAAACTTTCTTTACATCTTTGCTTATATTCTTTGTAATAATAGTTAGAAATATTCAGTTAAATCAAGGTTACAATTTAGACTTATAACATATGCATACATTTGGGATTTGAATACAGCATATATTCTGTCAAGCCTTCCAAATAATTTGTTGGTGTAGATGTGAGATTTTATCTTAGGACTTGAAATGTAAATGCTAGTACAGCCAACATAACTTACTGTTGCTTCAAAAACTATTTTTAACCTGCACAGGGACAAATGTATGTACATCTCCAGTAGTTGTCACTTCTTAGATAATGACTAAATAGTAGAAACATTCATTTTAGTGCCTGTAGCTATATTTAGAGCTAGTGCCTGTTTATGAAGGTCAGTGACCCCATTTCACTTGTACATTCTCTGACCTTTGACATGTTGAAAGATGAGTAAGAGGTGTTAAAGTTTGTTGCTTCATTTTTATACTCCAGTAAAAATCTGAGCAGTTTTTCTTTATTAAGGGTGTTAATAACACTATACAAGTAAATTTTAACCTTTTTTTGCTGCCAAACTAAAATAGGTGAACTTTATAATACTTTTATGCTGAACTAAAATTTTTATGCTGACCTTTTTAGCTTTTTAATTGGGAGGACAATGAAAAATTGTATTAAATATACAATATTCAGAGGTATATGTGTTTGAATTCAGTATGCAGAATTAACATTTTTTTTGGTTTGTTTGGTTTTTTTTTTGTCAGGAAACAAAATCCTTGCTGTCCAGTATAATTTCTAATGGCAATATATGTGGCAATACATCTCATTTTATTTGGGTTTTACATTTCTTTTAATTAATCAGAGTCAATAACAATATCATCAGGTTATTTCCTTTCTAGCCTGCGTTCTTGGATATGGACTACGGCTTTTACCCAGCAGGCCTGAAGATCACAGAGACATTTTCTTCATGCCAGACTGATGTGTAAAAGGTCTATGGTTTCTCCCCCCATTGGTTCACCCTTATTTTTGGTCTCCTTGTATTATGACAGACGTCTCAGCTTACCACATCTGAGTGTCCTTATTCTTTTGGTGTCCTTACTGAGTTACAAGTGTTTGTATGTGGCTGTGTTCTAAAGTTGGGGCGGTCCAGTAAATGCAAATCCTTCCTGTTTTAATCTCTCAGCCAATAAGGGACCTTAGAAGATTAAGGACTAGTATAACACAGGAACAAATCAGTGTGAAAGGGTGCAGAACCTTACAGCCAGTCTCCAGGACCCTCTTTCTTCTGCTTTTTGGAGGTAAGATATTCAAAGATGTTGAGATGAACTGTCTGTTGAACTCAGGCTCAGTTGTGAGGGCATGCAAAAGTGGCAGATGGATTCTGTTTTACTGAAGAAGGAGAATAATTTATAAGCTGTTGGTTTAACAACTGGTTCCCTTTTGAAATGGTATGTTATAAAATACATTTCAAGAATACTGAATACAACATGGTACTGGGAATGGCAGTTGAGTAAAATAAATTAGCATTTGCAACTAGCAATAATTGTTTATTCATCAAAACTATGCTAGTGATTGGATTTATTAATATAATTCTTTATATAAATGTTACATTCATTGGAATATTTTAATGATGTCTCTCAGTACTTTGTTTTGTGTTAATGGAAGGTTCAGGGAATATGATGTATCTAGCCTCTCTGCGCTGAGGACTGCTTTATTCTTAACACACCCTAAACCCCTTATAACCAACACAATGCTGTGCAGGATTTACAGATTCATTACAATGGCTTTGCAGTGTATTCTAGTGACAGTCACTACATTGTTGGCTGTGACAGTGGAGAATTAGCAAAGAACAGATGTCATAATAACAATGATCAAAGTGCAGCATACAGGACATTTTATAATGATTCCTTAAACACCAATGAAAGAACTTGAGTTATTAAGGTTCAAAAGGTTTAATACAAACCAAACACTAAAACTCAAGAGTCAGTGTGACTGTCAATTTCATAATCACAAACATAATTATTTGTATCAAATATTGTCACTGATAGAATAAAATAATTGTGTTCGCTTCTGAAATAACAGTAATATGAGCATCGATGTCATTTGCCAGACCCTCATTTGCAGTGATAAATGTTTGTTGAGGACTTTGTCCACATAAGGAAGACGGAATAGAAGGGTAGGTGCTTGGGAAACCTGATCTTCTGATAATCCCCAAAACTTTCTGCAGCTGTGCTGAAGCTCTCTGTCACCCAGCACTCTTGAATAGGGCACTAAAGGCCACTCTTGCTAAATTTTTTTATGATCCACCCGTGTTGAGCAAAACAGGTCCAGTAGCACTGAGACGGGTAAGAACAGTACATCCTCATATTTTAAAAAATGCTATAATATACTATAAGATATAAATACCAGGGTTTTTTTGCATAAATACCCAAAGAGGGAGAAAAGCTGAAGAGATCAGACGCCCTAATGACATAAATGTATTTGAAGATGTATGTTTCAAATGGGGAACAGAGATCTTGAAATATCTTTAGAATAATGGCGTGTCAGTAAGATCTGTCTTCACTGTGGAACCACAAGTGAGAACAGCTGCCAGAGAGCTTTCATTTCAATTAGTTTTTGACAAAATGTTTATGCTTTAGGTGTAAAATCCGTGGTTATCATGTCTGACACAGAAGATGTGTGAGTATTTCTGCTTTTTGTTTGTATCTTGATCATTTTATTATAGTACAATATAAGTGTATATATTTGGTACTTATCGTAATTCCTTTTCTTCTTTTTCAGTGGGGTTGAGGGTACGTATGAAATTAAAAGTATATGTGAAGACTTTGCACAGGTTAGGCATGTATCCACGATTAGTCTACAGCCAATGAGATTAAAAAGTCAGAAATCATTTGTAATAATTTTCTAAGTTAAGGATTTGAGTATCTTTGCTATTCTGGCTATCTGTTGTCTGAGTTGTATTTTAAAACACTTTCAGAATGTGTATTCAAAGTTGAGGTGGTGCCACAACTCTTTCAGTTTGAGGAATTAATTTTAGATTGTCCATAAAAGTGCAAACAACAGGAGATTTTGGGTCAGGTTTGTCCAATAATGATTGTAATGCATGCAGTGTATTGATTACTGTAATAGTGTATTGATTACTGTAATAACTGTGTAACTGTGTACCTTTATTACTTTCTCTTTTGTTATATGAAGAGTTCGAAGAAGAAGGTAAAAAAAAAGTTCATTGTCACACAATCATCTATCATACTAATTTATACATTTATGTTTGAAAATGTCTGCCTCTAACCTAGGTTGTTTTCATGTGAAATGTTAATTTGATTGTATGTGAGTGTAATACTTACTTTGAGAAAGGGTGAGCCATTATTACCCCCCCCCCCAACTCCAAAAAAAAGATTTACAACTTCAGCTTTCACTAATGTATAAAAGTGACCTTTCTCTGGATGTGCTTTACATAGACTGCAGGGTTTTTAAAGGGCAAAGTGAACATAGCACATTAATCTAACCTCTAGAGAAGCTAACTAAACTTAGTGCATACCTTTAGCCACTAATGAAGCTGACCATTCATCTGGTCACTAGCCAAACATAGCACAACCATTTGGCTACTTGGGATGCCAATTTAAATCATGTGTGAGTGGAGGCAAGTGTGTAAAAAGAGGCAAGAAAGTCTCACTGAGTTCTTATGACATACTTTTTGAGTGAGTTTGTGTCACTATACATAAAACCAACATAGTTAAGAGAAGAACATGTAGATTCAGGACTAGGGATACAATAGGCATTAGCACTGAGCCTTACAAATGTCATGACTGTCTAATGATTGGTCCTTCTCTTATCCTTCCATGTTCCCTCACCTCTCCGTCCTTTCTTTCAGTATTCAACCTGCACTCTCTCTTTCTCTTTCTAACCTGCAAGTCATCTCCCATAGCTAAACGTGCCTTCTCTTTTTCTGCAATGCAATAACCGTCACCACCTTCCTCACCCCGGTTGCTTGATGCATGTGGCGTTAGCAGAAGAGGTAGTAGAGGTAGAGGTAGCCCCAGAAGCAGAGCCTGAGGCAGAGCCTGAGGCAGAACCAGAGGCAGAACCAGAGGTGCATGAGGAAGGTATGTGGCATGGATATTCTTTCATCCTATCAACTCTCTCCAAAAAGTTAAAATCAGAACTACATCCAGGCACTGCACACCAAATGTCACAGTCCCAAATAAATGTACTGTAGCAACTAGCTGTTACCTAGGCACTGCTAAACCGAAAGCAGAAAGATAAACAGAAAGATTCAGTGGTAAACAGAATGCAAAGTGACTAGTACCCTTGAGGTATGGGAGTTTAGAGTGGAGTAATGAGACAATAGTTAGTGACTGAATAATACCAAATTACAGTTTATTTAGCATCCTAGTGGTAGAAGCTGTTTTTCAGTCTGCTGGTTCTTGCTTGGATGTTGTGGTATTGTCTGCCAGACGGCAAAAGGGTAAACAGTCTATGTGCAGGGTGAGTGCAGTAGTGATTTTGAGAGCCTTTCTCAGACATTGAGAATTGTAGATGTCGTGTAATGCTGGAACTTACTGTATTGACTAGTTTTTGCAAGCATGGCTTTATGCCAGTCAAAACCACTGAAGTGCATCCAAATTGGACTCCAAATTGGACTCCAAATTCCAATTCATGTCTTTTACAGTGTGAAAATGCTAAATGCACCTAAAATGCTTCCACACAGCATGCCAGAGGCTTTCCTGCAAATGAATGCTCTGAGCAACCAGGACATTTCTAGAATAATCAGAAAAATCATTGCTTGTGCTCGTGTGAATTATGAGTTAGCTATGATGCACCTCAATGCGTCACTCACCTCAATGCTCAATGCACCTCAAAAAAGATATAAGCTTAGTGTTGCTATAGATTGCTGTTGTATTTCTGTGATTACTGCCACTGCTAGCTAAAGACCCTACTACCACTGCTAGCTAAAGCCCCTACTGCCACTGCTAGATAAAGCCCCCGTGAGCCAAACATAGTATCTCACAATGGATCTCAACGGCATGATGTACTGCATGAATCTGCTAAAGTTTCAGGGTTAATTCATTAATTCAGGGTAATTAAAGTCAATATACTAATATATACTCCCAGCCACTTTATTAAGTACACCTTGTTAGTCCGGAGTTGGACTTTTGCCTAAATGATGCTCCATTTAAATGATGCTCAATTAAGTGGCACAATGTGTGCCAGAAAATACACCCAACACCACTGTATTGCCACCACCAGCCTGAACCATTGGTATGAGGCAGGACAGAGGCATGATTGTCCCAGCAGGAGTTGAGACTCAGACGAGACGCTGTTTTTCCAATCTTCTGTTGTATAATTTTAGAGAGCTTGTGCAAACTGTAGCCTCAGTTTCCTGTTCTTAGCAGACAGGAGTATCACCTGGTTTGGTCTTCTGCTGCTGTAGCCCATCTGTTAAAGGTTTGGCATTTTGTGCAATCAGAGATGCTCTTCTGTATACCTCAGTTGTATTGAGTGGTTTTGTAATGAGCGGTTATTTGAGTTACTGTTGCCTTTCTATCAGCTTGAACCAGTCTGGCCATTCACTTCTGACCTTTGTCATCAACAAGGCACGATAGATCAGCAGTTTCTGAAATAGTCAGACAAGCTCACCTAGAACCAACAACCATAGCATGTTAAAAGTCACTTAAATCATTTCTTTCTTCCACATTCTGCCACTTAGTTTGAACTTCAGCAGGTCATCCTGACCATGTCCACATGCATAAAAGCACTGAGTTGCTGCTATGTGATTTGCTAATTAGATATTTGTGTTAAAAAGCAGTTTAGAACATATCTAATAAAGTGGCTGTTGAGTGTATGCTGTTCTTTGTACAAAACAATGGAAATTCTTGTTAGAAGAAAACTCCTGTTAGAAGATTAACCATCTCACTGCAAAGCACCTTCTGGTTATTTATATACCTGATTAACAATAGAGTAATTGGCATTGATCACAGATCTTATTAGAGGACTGAAATGATACCTTTGACTGATCACTGATGAATCTAACAATTTACTTACCACAAAAAATCTTTTTGCCATTGTTTAAACTTGCTCTGTGTAAGTTTGTAAACATAAAAAGTTTTATAGTAGTTTTGGATGTCTACATTAGTTACTCTTTGAGTAATTTATTTATTTATTTGTTTGTTTTAATTAAATCAAAACAATTTGGTTGTGCTGTTATCCTAGTGTGTTGGATTGTTCATTCATAATTTACAGCCTCCTTCTGAATTAGAATCTCAACGTTATTGTTCAGTGTTGCACTGGAAAGTGCAGGTCTGTTCTGGGCAGGTGACTCTGCCCATGACTACTCCCAGCTAATGCTGTCTGTTCCGCTCTTGCCTTCCCTGCTTGCTGCATGCAGAGGCCTATGAAGAGGAAGGTACGTTGGCCATTCTCTTGCACTCTATGTGTCATTAAGACTGAAGGGAAGGCTTGGAGGGAAAATTTTACACATGCAGTGATTAGGACCCTTTACACAATGGTACATATCTAAAAACAATTTATAATGATAATTCTGCAGTCCATGGAGAAAGCAGGTTGCACTAAGCATCGTTACAGCTGCCTTTGTTGATATTGAGGGCAGGTGAATCAAGGGTGAAGGAATATGCAAATGCTGATATTTGCTTTATGTGTGCCATGACCTCACCGCTCACCTCTGCCCCGCTTCTTTCTTTCTGCATGCAATGTCCACTAAGAGCAGAGGATGGAGAAAAACAGCTAGGCTATTTTCTTTTCCAACCAAACCTACATTGTAAAATAGAAAGTTTCAAAGTAGAGTTAGATGATCTGTGAATTCATTTTGTACTTTATTGTGATGTGTCTCCAGGTGAGTACATTCATAAATGTTAGAATAATCTGTTTATTATTTACTGCATTCATTGTTATTATAAACTTCTTCTTAGCATTATTATAAAACTCCACAGCGTTTTCAGAAGTAGCCAATTAAGTTAATTCCTCGTTGTCAGTTTCTTGGCCAGAACTGATTAGTTAATTGAAATTTTACAGCAATTTGCCTGCCACAATTACTATGCTTACAAAACCATTAAAAAATGATGCACTAATTGGTTGAAATCTTGAATTCAATAAGAAATAATGATTTGATTTTCAATTTGTAGAATTTTCTCTCCATATGTTGTCTTCTTTGTTAAAGTTGAAGGTTCTCAGTGGATTAAATGTAACTACATAAAGTCGTTTTGATGTTTAACACTTAACCAGGGTTTCTGAGGGACACTATATCCTTTAATCACACACTTATAATAGCACTACATATCCTTTTACCCTTTTCTTTTTTTGTACAGAGGAGAAGCCAAAATTCAAGTAAGTAGAAATATAACAAAACGTTTGCATGTTTATTTAGTGTCTTGTAGCTGTATTGCACCACACAATACTTTTTTGTAAAATAATACATCAGTCTGGATGGGAACAGCATGATATTATTATAGGTTAACCCATGATTATTAGAGGTTAATCTTTCCAATCTCACACTTTTCTTATTCTTCTTTTACTCCGAAATATTGTTTAAGAGAGTATTAGGAATACCATCTTAATTATTGTTAATTACCATCTTAATTATTGTTTTAAATACAAATAAAAAACGTAGCCGATTTAAAGCATTTTAGCCTAAAAAAGAAAAGGTGATTATGAAAGGATTAATATTATATTTAGTTTATTGCTCATGATTATGTTACTGATACACACTCATTGTTCTATGTCTGTTCATCTTTCTCTTCTATTAATTGTTCTCTCTCTGTTCATCTTTCTCTGTTCAGGCCAAGTGCACCAAAAATCCCTGATGGTGAAAAAGTGGACTTTGATGTAAGTTCATCAAAGTCGTAAGTTGTTATCTCTGTTGTGTGGTGTAAGTTGTTATCTCTGTTGTGTTGTGTAAGCTGTTATCTCTGTTGTGTGATGTAAACTGTTATCTCTGTTGTGATGTAAGCCTTTATCTCTATTATTTCAGTTATGTCATAGATGAGCTGGACCTCACTTAACCTCCAATTTAATTTCCCTCATTAATGATTCCAACAGGTCTGGGATGATCCTACATATTCAGTGACAAACTAGGCAGAGATGTTTGCCATATATTTACCAAGATTGAACATAAATTCTCAGTATGGGCATGTGTGTGTATGAATCTGTTTAACAGGACATTCAGAAAAAGCGGCAAAATAAGGACCTCATTGAGCTGCAGGGACTGATTGATGCCCACTTTGAATGCAGGAAGAAGGAAGAAGAAGAGCTTATTGCTCTGAAGGAGAGGATTGTGAGTACTTCAGTGATGGTCTTTGCATGCTAACCTCTGGGCTACAGTTACAGTTGTACATGTACACTTGCACCATTACAATACACCTTTAAGTAGGCAGAATGTAGATGCAGTTTTATGATTTTAAGACGCGGGTTGGTGATAACATAAAACTAACAGAACATTACTTATATATCTTATAATACCAGTAGAAAAATACATTGCTAAACATTCCTAAATGATGACACAGGAATATCTTTAGACTCATTCACTTAATATTGCATACAAGTATATATAACTTTGGGAATTGGTGAAATGTTTCACAGGGTCCAAACCTGACATGCTCCTGACTTACTACAACAGCATAGCAGCCCATGTATTGCCTTACCATAACTGTATTAGAGTAACTTTCTCATTTTACCATTGCAGGAGAAGCGAAGGGCAGAGAGGGCGGATCAGCAGAGGGTCCGTGCTGAGAAAGACAAAGAGCGGCAAGCCAGACGTGAGGTGAGTCACGCCATGGCAACCCCAACCAGTCTGAAGCAGATTCCAAACCCTTACACAGTGCAGCAGATCCCAAACCCCGCTCAGCAAGGCAGATCCCAAAACCTTGCACAGCCAGGCATATCCCAAAAACTTGCATGGTACAGCAGATCCCAAAACCTCGCACAGCGAGGCTTATCCCCAAAACTTGCATGGTGCAGCATATCCCAAAACCTTGTACAATGCAGCAGATCCCAAACCTTGCACAGTGAGGCAGATCCCAAAACCTCACAAGGTGCAGCAGATCCCAAAACCTCGCATGGTAAAACAGATCCCAAAACCTTGCACGGTGAAACTTGCGCAATGAAGCAGATTAAACAAGTGCACAATAAGAGGAGGAAAGCAAATCATCCGAACTATGACCTATTACAATTATTGTTGTTTCATTATTATTGTTTTATTGTGCTCATTTTGTTTACCAGTTCAGTTGCATTTTAAAATGGTGCATAAATAAAAACTGCAGTTTGCTCAAATATAATGCATTACCTCAATAAAGTCACAGTTCATTGACAAAATCTACAAAGAAATGTAGGATGTGAAAGCATTATATATAGTAATGTGTGCAATATGTGAGCACATATGTGATAAATATGTGCGTGTACAAAGCAATATATTTGTGTGGGTGCGTGTGACAGGAGGAAAGGCAAAGGAAAGAGGAAGCAGATGCTAAGAGGAAGGCAGAGGACGATGCGAAGAAGAAGTCTGTTCTCACCAGCATGGGCTCCAACTACAGCAGCTACCTGCAGAAGGTCCCACCAGCTCTTACACAACACACCTTCTAACTCACATAGATCATCATATCGCTCTGTGATATCTACCCCATCTACCGTGTGCACATATATATACTAAATTCTAGGAGATATCCACCCAAAACTATGCACATATATGTACTGAACTCTAGCTAGGAGATATCTACCCCAAACCGTATGCAAACCGAGTCTTGCTTCCTTCCAAGGTTTCTTCCTCATGCTCTTAGGGAATTTTTCATTGCCAATGTCACCGTTGGCTTGATCACTGGGGACTTGGACTCGAACACTTGTAAAGCTGCTTTGAGACATCTGGTGCAAAGCGCGCTATATAAATAAAGCTGATTTGATTTTATTTGATATGTACTGAACTCTCGGAGGGATCAGTATTGAAACCTTTTTCTCTATCTTTAGTCCTTGGACTCAAATTGCAGCATGACTAATAGCGCTGAAGTGAACACTGTCCATTTTTACACTTTTTTCATATTTTTTTTATTTTTGCAGAGACATAATTAGTATCTTAACATAGACATAAATATAAACAAACACTATTTTTTCTGTGCTGATTTTGTTTTTGTTTTTAAGGTTTGTATTAAATTCTAGAAACATCTAAGCAATTCACCAAAACTCCCCAAAACAGTTTAACCTTAAAATAAATGTCTTACATAAATCGTAATTATTCATTCACTTCACGCTGTAATTGTTTAATTACAGAATTACATTCTGTTATTACATACAATTAAATTCTGATTTATCTACATGATGTTCGCCCCTCTGTACCATCACTCATTAAGATGACATGTTTAATACAGGCTGACCAGAAGAAAGGAAAGAAGCAGACAGAGAGGGAGAAGAAGAAGAAGATATTGGCAGAGAGACGCAAGCCACTGAACATTGACCATTTGAACGAAGACAAACTGAGGTATTCACAAATACCTGTTCTTCATCTGGACTTTCACTCCATAATTCCAGTATATGAATCTAACATTTCATGTAATATTACATGTGATTTTACATATACAGTCAGCACTATCACATACAGAAGTAGTTTATATGGTATTTACTCTTTAAAGGATTGTTTCAATCAGAAAAATCCTTAATTTAATTTGTGTGTTAAATTGAACCATGAAGCTTTTTTGAGAAATTCTGTCTAATCTTGTTCAGGGACTTCAAAACAATAGGTAGAAGTTCACTGGTCAAAGAGACCAAGTGAGACGTATAGTATATGTGTATCAACTACTGTAGTTTGGTGTATTGTGAACTAGTGTACTGTACTTTGGTATATTGTAAACTTCTGTGCTGTAGTTTAGTGTACTGTGAACTACAGTACTGTAAATTGGTGTATTGTGAACTACTGTACTATAGTTTGGTGTGTTGAAGTGGCTGAGCTGTATGTTGATACATTTGCTGTTTTGTGGGTCTGTGTGTAGAGAAAAGGCCAAAGAACTCTGGGACTGGATGTTCACTCTTGAGTCAGAGAAGTTTGACCACATCGAGAAGCTGAAGAGGCAGAAGTATGAGGTGAGGTATATGACTTTTGTAAGTTGCTCTGAATAAGAGTGTCTGCTAAATGCCTTAAATGAAAATGTATATTTAATCCTAACAGTCTCTGTTTCATTGACCTAAATCAACCTTTAATGTGTGGTACTAAATTAACATTAGTTTATTCTTGTTACTAATTCTGTTTTCTTCTAATTCTACGTTTAATTTGTGGTTCTGCAAAGGGTATAATATTTTACCATTGTATGCTAATAATAACTGTACTTCATTTCACAGTACAGGGACAGAACACACAGCATTATGGCAAATCCATAAGTTTAATTTTAACTAACATTTTATCCTTTCTGTGTTTTTAGGCAAAAGACACCTTTTACCTACCTTTAATAGTATAACCTCATGTTTAATCCGTTTCACCAAAAGTGAGGTTTGGCCTAACCTAAAAGGTTTAACCTAGGGTTCCACCACATCTTGATTACTTTCGATGATTCCTTTTGGTTGGTTTGATATAATTTATCCACAGACCTTAGGAAATGGTTTAGCTGCACTGTTTCTTCAGGGTGGTTATTGTTATTGTTTCTAAGACTCCTTGGAACTGAAAGTGAATCTACATGTACAAACCTGGGTGTCTGATGGCTGTTTTATTTCCTGTTGTAAATGAAGGTATCTAATGCACCTTTCTGTTGAGCAATGCAGGAAGCCGCACATTATCATCTCTGTCATGTGATGTTTTCTATTTTGTATTTTTAAATTCATCATTTACAGAATTGTGATGCACAGATATCTCAACAATGACTTTTAGATGAAAGATATCTGAACAATGGTTTTAGATGAAATGGAGACATTTAAATGCAACCTCACCTCAAAGATGAAGACCTTTTGAAACCAGTCTACAGATGCGTAAAACACACTTTGCTATCCAGTTCTTTCATCAAGACCACATTCTTTTTGTGAAAAGGATCATTCCTTTAAATGCTGCTTACATGCACACACACACACACACACACACACACACACACACACACACACATATGTGCGCGTGCACACGCACACACATATACACATAAATACATACACATTACCACCTGTGTGAAGGAACTCGGAAGTGTATGTTAGTGAATGCCACTGTACTCTCATTTTCTCCAGATTACTACCCAGCGTCAGAGAGTGGAGGAACTCAGTAAATTGTGAGTAATTGAAACTAGGTCAAGTTTAGCAACAACCGCAGCCTAGCAACAAGCAAGGCCTAGCAACAAGCAAGGCCTAGCAACAGGATCTGCCAACAAAAGCATGGTATGAACGCATGAAAAATGTTGGTAGTGGGAAAACTCCTCGTAGTCCAACCGCAGGTAAAGAACCCAAAATGGAATCCACAATTTAACTGCCTTGATGTGATTCTTGGAACCATGTTTAGTTTCCTATACTGCTACATCAGTAACCTTAATTTCATTTAAACCACACGGATAAACTATGGTTTCCTCCAATAGGGTCCTTCTGACCAGTCTACAAGTAGAGTCAACACACTAGCTTAGTCAACACGTTAGCTTAATAACACTTTATCTTAGTAACACTGTTAGCTTAGTCAACATGTTAGGCTTGTCAACACGTTAGCTTAGTCAACACTTTAGCTAGTCAGCACGTTAGCTTAGTCAACACGTTAGCTAGTCAACACGTTAGCTAGCATGCTTAATAACTAAATATGATGTGAGCAGACAGCTGAGGATGAGATGTGTTTAATGAGGAGCTGGGTTTAAAAAAAAGCTATCAAGTGGTTCACATTCATACTCTGAGTTAGTGGAACTTTGTTTTTGTTACAGTGTAGATGAACATTGAAGTCACACACACATTCTTCAGTACATTCTTATTGCAAGTAATTGTCATTTATAGATGCTTTCCACTTCTATAATAGTAATTATACATGAAGTTATTTAAGTCTTTACACAAGTGGTGTACTGATTCACACAGTGCAGGTATTTGCATATTTGTTAAAAGATTAGTGTCAGGGTGTGTTAACATAAAGGCAGTAGGTTAAAGGAATGATGTCGAAAGGTGTGGTCCTATAAAGGTAAAAATGGTAGCATGAAGTTGTGGAAGAATAAAGAAACTTGAATGTGAAGGTAGGAGTCTAAGAAGCTGCAGTGTAAAGGTGAGTTAAAGGTGGTGGTAATATTACCAAACACATTCTGCTGTGCAGGTAAGTGTGTGTGTATATTTGTGTGAAAGCCCCACACAGCTTTGCTGAGGGGTCTGTCTGCCGTTTCCCACTCTTAGTCTGCAGCCTAAAACAGACAGCTCTGCATCAGCTGGCAAGGCTGGTGAAACTCAGGTCAGAGAAAGTGAGTGTGTGAGTGTGTCTGAAAAATTATTCCAGAAGAACGGTACCTCCGAGGTTCTCCCAGAGAAGGTAATAATCCAGCTGGTTTAAAGATGCCTGTATGTTGTTTTCAGGTCATCTCACTCCGCAACCGTATTGATGAGCTGCAGAAGCAGTGAGTAGCTCCATCTCACATACACACTCTGACTTACACACTCTCACGTACACACTCTCGTACACACTCTGATGTACACACTCTCTTATATTCAGATATACATACCCAAAAGTAACATGGCTACATCAAATACTAGTGTTTTATGGAATGGGCTGCCCTCAACTGAGCTGTATAGCTACTGATATATTGTTAATGTATATTTGTTGTAAACTTTACCGATATGTTTGTGTTTGTCTTTTACTCAAGCAATGAAAGTGAGACCTGTTTATTGTCTGTGGTCACATTTCTCTTCAGCTGGTGTGAGCTGCCCATGAGCTGCTTTTAGAGATGCTCTGTTTACAAATACTTCATGACTAAAGTTAGAGACAGTTTCCCAGGCAATATCACCGGTCTCATTTCCTCGTTGCTGTGAATTGTTATATACAATAAGTGTGTGGTGCAAGCTAAATGATGCGCTGAAGACAGTAATGGGAGTGTGAGTGTGTGAGCGATCCAGTAAAGGAATAATCTTTAAAGAGGTCTGGGCAACAGAATACAACAGTAAGTTTTGCATGTCACTGCATGCTGTCTGCATCAGAACTCACTTTGTCCTGAGAACAGGAGTAAATGGCTGGCGTAGATTGGCCTCAAAATGATTGACGTTGTTGTACATTTCAGTCCAAATCTTTACCATACCTACATTTACATTAGATTACTACTTCGCACCTACCTGGTGACCCCAGAGAGGAGTTGTGATGTTGTGGGTTCTGGAATGACGTGAAATATATCTAAGATAGATACCCCAGTGAAACAGCATGGAGCCTAATGAGTGTATGGTGAGATCATAAACAATATTGGGATTCATCAGGTTACATCTTACACATTTAATAAAATAATTGTTCCTGCTTTGCCAAGTATTGAAACAGCAGAAACCCTTAAGGTATAAGCATGACAGCTGTGGTTTGTTACTGCTTTACATTAAAAAGGGTTCAGAGTCTTGGACTCTGTGGAGTTATCCCTGCTATATATTGCTGCCTCTTGCCAATTCAACCCCTGTTCTGAACTTTTCCACTGTGTACCAAGCTCAGCACCACTCATCACTCCTCCCTGTCTGTCTTTACGTACCATCACAGCTCGAAGAAAGGAGCTGCTGCTCGCCGCAGAAAGTGAAGCGTTCACTGGCAAGCTGGGTCATCGCCGGGCTTGGTCGTCTCCGGGCTGGGACATCGCACGGCTGGTTACGCTGCGTGGCTGCCTGCTGCTCCCTGCCACAGTCCTGCACACTCCACTTACTCCAGTTGCACATTCACTCTTCAGACAGCCAGACAGCGACCCTGCCCAGTGCCCTGATGTTCTTATCTGGCCCAGTCATACTTGCAGTCATAGCAGAGCCCTGCTCCTCCTGATCACTGTTAGGTTCTTGTTCTGTGTGGATGTAAATAAAGTTTTAGCTCTTCAGCCTTTTCTGCATTTTTGTTATGGTGTCATACTTATCACACTTGGCACAGCGGTCTTGGATGGAATCACTTTTTCCTTTAGAAGGGAGGTGGTAGTGCTATGAATAAAGGTATTAAAAAAATCATATTACATCTTTTACACTTCTTTACTATTACTATTTAAAGAATTACATTAATATATTATTACTATAAAAACACAAAAACAATATAAAAAACAATATAATAAAACTAAAAACATTACTATATTATTACTATAAAAAAAAAGTTGAATGCTAACCAGGTTGAGTAGAATTCATTGGATTTGTTTTTGAAGCTGACAAATGTTCCACTGATATATAACCTATAAGGCTATATGTTCCATTAACATATAATCTATAAGTAATTTTACAATCCTTAAAAATTGTGTTCTTGGCGATGGTTCTTAGATGTAAGTGCAGACTTACAGTTATATCACCCACCATATTACAGATATATCACCCACCAGACGGAGAGATGGTGAGAGGGGAATGGATTGATTCAACAACGTGGTTAATTCATCAATAATTTGTTGCCAAAAATGTTTTATGGGCATACAGTGCCATGTGTGTAGTTGTCAGGGGTGCCTAGTGAGCAGTGTGAGATTTCACAGTGTACGAGTCCCATTTTAAGTAGCTTTTGTACAGTGTAGTGTACTCTGTGGATCATTTTGTATTGTGTAAGGTGTTCATTAGTACTACTAGTCATGTTAAATGTGTTTGGAATAGTCTGACACCAGAACTCAGTAGTGGGAGTAATTGAGAGATCTTCTTCCCATTTGCCATATGGCATAAATAACGTATTTATTTAGTTTGGATATTAGTTTATAAATTTTAAATCAGGCATTTATTTGTGGAAGAGATTTGAATGAAGTCTGAAATTGGGGAGGTAAGTTCATGTTAGATTTTTGTTTGTTTGTTTGTTTTTTGAGCACAACTGATTTGAGTTGTAGATATTCAAGGTATTGGTTACTTCCAATGCCGTATGTCTGGGTTAGATGTGAGAATGATATAAAACTGTTATTCTGAAAGATGTGTTTGAATCCATTTGTAGAAATTTGAGATTTTTTTGGTAAGTGAAAAGTCAGAATTCTGCTACATGGGTGTATATTTTGTTGTAATTGAGACTTTTGTGATTAGTAAAACGAGTGATGTTAATAAACGGCAAGTCTGAGATTTGGATTATACTAGTCCAAATTTGTTCTATTTCTCTCCAAGATTCTGACTGACTGACTGGTCTTTTGGTAGATGGTGCCATCTTAAAGCTTGTTGTATCTGTATATTTTAGACTTAATGTGAGAGAGTAGCATATGGTGTGGTACTTCATGTCTAATATATAATGTGTAATTGAGTTGCTAATTAAGAAGTCATGGATATGGGAGCGTGAATGGTGGACTGGTGAGTAAAAGAAGAATTCTTTGGAAGATGGGTTTTTAAGACACCAACCATCGCCATGTCCAAAATCAGACAAATACTTCTTTACTGATTCTGTAGATTTCCAAATTCTTGTACTACATGAGTAAGAGGTTTTGTCTAAATGTGGGTCAAGAACTGTACTGAAGTCACCACCAATTATGACTGGTGCATCAGAAATGCTAGAGAGATGTG
The DNA here is from genome assembly GCA_028565775.1 of Sternarchorhynchus goeldii. Classification (NCBI taxonomy): domain Eukaryota; kingdom Metazoa; phylum Chordata; class Actinopteri; order Gymnotiformes; family Apteronotidae; genus Sternarchorhynchus; species Sternarchorhynchus goeldii. The sequence continues at coordinate 642,436 of JAOXYF010000020.1, read as the reverse complement.
TAAAAAAGTATGGAAAATGCATAAAATAACTAAAACAAGGGAAATGGATGATGTTCTTTTGTTTTGAGATGGACAAGATACTTAAATTATATATTCATCAGTTACATGGCTCAGAGTTGATCTCAGAGTAAGTAAATAATATATATACACACACACACACTGTATATATACATACTGCTCAAAAATAAAGGGAACACTCAAATAACATCCTAGATCTGAATGAATGAAATATTCTCATTGAATACTTTGTTTTGTACAAAGTTGAATGTGCTGACAACAAAATCACACAGAAATCATCAAAGAAAATCAAATTTATTAACCAATGGAGGCCTAGATTTGTAGTCACACACAAAATTAAAGTGGAAAAACACACTACAGGCTGATCCAACTTTGATGTAATGTTCTTAAAACAAGTCA
>JAOXYF010000020.1:610896-628417 GCA_028565775.1 Sternarchorhynchus goeldii | reverse complement strand
GTATGGATGTACTAGTAAAGGATTGTGTATGGATGTACTAGTAAAGGATTGTGTATGGATGTACTAGTAAATTAGTGTGTATGGATGTACTAGTAAATGAGTGTGTATGATGTAACAGTTGCCACAGGGCCAAGGAAAAGGAAGAGGGAAAAGGGCTCCAAAGGGCACACCAGCAAGTGATTATAATGGTATATAAGTGTATAACAGTGCTTATAATTGTATAAAAGTGAATATACGTGTATATATTTGTTTATAAGTATATAATTGTACACTGGAGATCAAAATTAGAGAACAACACAATATCCTAAATGTCAAGGTCATTGTGTAGTCCTATGTGAAATTATCCTAACAGGAGTGAAATAGCAGTATTTTATTTCATAAATTGTATATATTCTAAGCATAAAAAACTTAAATTATAATACATTAATAATAATAATAAATTTTATTTGTAACGCACTTTACATTTAAAACAAATCTCAAAGTGCTACAAGTGCCATCTGTCATGTCACGTCGGGCAAGCAGGCCAAGTGCCACGCTCACTTCCATTCCCATTCGCCCATTGCCTCGTTCCCAATCACCGCTTTACCAGCTACAGCTGATTTCCATATCTAATCATTATACCTCTGCTTATAAGCCCACAGGTCTCGCTAACCCTTTGCTGCACATTCGCTTACCCAAGGACTACCGAGCCTGCGGACTTTCGTGAATCCCAGTCTTGTTCTTAAGCCTTGTTTGCCAGCCTATTTATGTTTGTTTATTGGAGTTCTGCCAGCAGAACTCCTGCTAGCTAAATACAGCTGTTGGCTGTCTTTTGTGTTGCCTGCTCTGCACCTTTTGTTGTATGTCTGTAGCCCATATTAAACATAATGTTTCCTACAGCCTCACCTTCTGCTCCCTCCCTGCCGCCATTACACCATCAAAACTATAAAAAAAATCGAAGTAGTAGTAGCAGTAATCACCAAAATAGAAAGATATATGTTAAAATGTTAAAATACGTCACTTAAATGTTTTACTGAAAAGAACGGTTTTAAGTCCCTTTTTAAAATTCCCAACTGTCTGGGGTGCCCTCAAATGTTCAGGGAGGGCATTCCAAAGGTGGGGGGCAGCAGAGCAGAAAGCCCGATCACCCAAGGTTTTGATCCTAGTTCTTGGAAGGATGAGCTGATTAGAGTTTGTAGAGCGGAGGGATCGGGATGAAGTCTGTGTGGTAATCAGTTTTTTTCATGTTTCATGTTTTTTTCATGGTAATCATGTCCATAAATACACTGGTGAGTGAGAACAGAGACCTTGTATTGGATCCTGGCAGAGACAGGCAACCAGTGAAGAGAGCGGAGAATGGGAGTGATGTGTTAAAACTTTTGCACTTTCATCAGAATCCTAGCGGCGCTGTTTTGAATGGACTGCAGTCTCTAAAGATTCTTGCTAGAAATCCCGATGAGAAGTGTACTACAATAATCCAGTCTGGTGGAGACAAAGGCGTGGATGAGTTTTTCAGCATCTGATAAGGTGAGAGAGGAACGAAGTCTGGCAATATTTCGCAGATGATAAAAGGAGATTTTACTGAGATGCTTGATATGACTGTCAAAAGTGAGAGGTGAGTCCAGTTTTAATAGGAATATTAAAACTGGAGGAAATAGGAATATTGTGACCAAAAAAAGTAATACTGCTGATGGATGATGGCACTATTTAACTGGTGAAAATTATCTTGTAACCATGCCTGTATCTCCTCCAGACAGGCAGTAAGTGTAATCAAAGAGGCACAACAATCCATTTTTAAATACAGTTGTATGTCATCAGCATAACAATGGAATGCAATTCCATGTTAATTAATGACATGGCCAAGTGGGAGCATGTATAGGTTAAAAAGGACAGGGCCAAGAACTGACCCTTGTGGCACGCCACAGGTAACAGTATTTGTCTTGGACTTTGCATTTCCAATAGAAACAAACTGAGGTATGATTTAAACCAGGAAAAAAACAGTGCCAGTGAGATCAGTGGTATGTTGCAACTGACAAAGAAGTATCCCATGATCCACTGTGTGCCGATAGGTTGAGCAGGATGAGCAGGGAAGGTAAGGCAGCATCTGCTGCCATCAGGAGATGATTGGTACCTCTGACCAAGGCTGCTTTTGTGCTGTGAGCAGAACGGAAACCAGACTGGAACTTTTCAAAAAGGTTATTGTCTCTAAGATGGGTATGAAGTTGGGCAGCTACCACTTTTTCCAGCACTTTGGAAAGAAAAGGGAGGTTAGAGATGGGTCTATAATTTGTAAAATTCTCGAGATCCAGAGTAGGTTTTTTGAGAAATGGTCTAATAATTGCAGCCTTTAAGGTAGCAGAAACATGACCCGCCTGGAGGGAGTGGTTTAGTACAATGGTAATCAGTGGACTAATAGTCGAAACACTTGCTTTGAATAAATATGTAGGAAAAGGCACAGGTGGATGGTTTCATCCTCTTAATGATGTGCTCAACTTCGTGCTGCAAGACTTCTGAAAAACAGGTAAGGGTCTGAAAGACCTCAAAGATTCTGAAAAACCTGAAAGATTGTGTACTCTGTAAAGACAGAGAGGAGGAGCCTGGAAGAGTTGAACGAACAGACTCTCTTTTGTTCTAAAAAAGGTCATAAACCTGTCACAGTGCTCTTCTGTGACTGCAGTAATGGAAGGAGAATGTGGACTGAGAAGGTGGTTGATGGTGGAAAACAGCTGTTTTGAATTTCCTGGACTATTTTGGATGATGCTGAGAAGAACTGTGATTGTGCATTTAGGAGGGACTTTGAATAGGCCTTTTGGTGTTCCCGATAGACTAGCTTGTGAACTGTAAGGCCAGGAGCTTTAAAACACAGCTCGAGAGCACGCCCAGCCCTCTTCATTTCCCATAGCTTGCTAGTGTACCAGGGTGCTGAGTGAGTAAAGGTCACAGTTCTAGATTTAACTGGAGCATGGGTATCCAAAATGCCACTCATTTCATTATAAAAATTCACTGCAACATCAACTGAAGACAATTGTCTAAAATTAATGTACTGCAAATTGGCTGACAAGATTTCTAAATCAATATTTTTCAGAGTTCTGAAATAGATTTGATGTTTGGGTTTGGGGGGCAGTTGGATAGCCTGGGTAACTCCATTAAGACGACCTTATGGTCAGAGTAAACAGATAAACAGATAAAATGCTAATGGGTACAGAATCATTGATGACCAAATCAAGAGTGTGCCCTTTGGTGTGCATAGGAATTCAGCTGCAAAATGGCAGGAGGGAGTGTCTACATGAATGTTCAAGTCCCCAAGTACTAATATTGGAAGAGGTTGTACAAAAGGTTGAGAGGATATTGTCCATCTCAGAGATAAAAGATAAGTTGGGTTTGGGGGGCCTATACATAAGAAGTACTGTCACATGAAAGTGGGCTTTACATTTAAAAGCCAAGCATTCAAAAGATGACAGCTGAGGCACAGGGGACAATTCCAGGTCACTGCGATAGATGACACAGTCCACCACCATGACCCATGCTGCGGGCTTTCTGAAGATAACCGTACCCAGAAGGACACGCCTCATTCAGAACAGAAAAAACATCCAGCTGATGCCATGTTTCTGTAATGCACATCAAATCACTTGTCCAAGATGTGTGCATGTATATGACAGGATTTGTTTGTTAAGGATTGTGCATTAAACAGTTAAATTTTAATAATAGATGGAGCCTTTTCCTTCTGTATCGACCGAAGTGCACTGAAATCCACGCCACGTTTTCCGTTCCGCTCCCTATGCAGTGTCGTCATAGAACCGCAACCACTACTAGTTTGGAGAGTGGCTTTGTTCTGATAATGTGTTTGCTCTGCGACAGAGCAATCGGCTGTCCAGAAGGATAGAATAACAGCGTGAGAATAAGCAAACTTTCTCCGGGAGCAAGAAAATGTGAATGTAGCGAGGCTGACGAAGTAGTCCAAATTGTTTTATGACTGAAATACACGATGGAATAGAGTAGATGTTGAATTTCATCAGCTGGTTGCCGGAATAACTCAACATTATGCGGTCGTAGCTGCTGCCTGTGTACTCAGTACACAAGACCAACTCCCAATGAGGCAAAAGTCATACCAAATGATAGATCCCAAGTAAAATCTTCACAGTGTCCGCAATGAGTACTCTATGCAGATTGATATGTGCAGTCCTCCGCAATAACCCATTGTGTAATGGTCTGATGTAGTGCTGACAGAAGTAAAACATCCAAAAGTCATTAAGATTCCGTTAAAACTCTGAATAAGTCCGAGGGTCAACAAAAATATAAAATGCACTAAACAGTCTTAATAAACATAAAACTCGAATGGAGAAGCGGCGACAATCCTCGCCAGTGTCCTCTCTCTGTCCCACTAAATGATATAATTGCAAAAGGACACTGATCAAAATTAGATACCTGCAAGTTATTGGTGTTAATTATCTGACAAACCCTATTTAACTGGCAGCCTAACCTTCCCTTTTTCACTGATTTGCAAAAATGGTGAGCCATTCCAAAGTGACTGAAACCCTCCGGCAGCAGGTTGTCCAGATAAAGGCCAAAGGGGTGACCCTATCAGCCATAGCAAAAGAAGCTGGTCGTTCCATGTCTGTGATTTCTAGAATATTGCATCTTTACAACATCACAAACTCATTCAAGTCCCTCAAGGAGGCTGGTCGCCCACGAAAGACAAATGAAAGAGAGGACAGGATAATGCAAATCAACTCGATGGGTAATCAGTTCAACACTGCAGCTGGAATCGCTCGCCAGTTCAGCACTGAACAGGGTAAGGATCTGTCTTGTCATACAGTGTCTTGACGTTTAAGAGCATTTGGACTGAAAGCCCACTCTGCAGTGACCAAACCTCTCACTAGCAGAAAGAATCAAAAAGCTCACCTTTGCTGAGGACCATGGTGTGTGGACTAGAGGAGAAGTATGGAAGAGACTGGAAGAAGAGTGGACCAAAATCAGACCAGAGCAGTGTGAGAGACTAGTGATGTCCTGTGGCCGCTGATGTGCTGAAGTCATTCAAAGCAAAGGCCCACTTCCTACTGATTACTGACTGTTGTAACCTTCAGAAAATTTAGTTGTAATCTTTCTCTGTTCTCTAATTATGATCATCACGTTTTTTTGCAAAATAAAGGTTTCATGTTGATATACAGCACTTTGGTTATTTTGTAAAACACTGTTCTAGTGGCATGGTGTACCCCTTACAAAAAATCCTTCAAATGTTGATCAGTGTAGATTTCTGAAAAAATCAAATGTTCATACATTGTTCTCTAATTTTGAGCTCCAGTGTATGTAAATGTATATAATTAATAGTTTGGAGTATGCGGTACTATTGTTTGGATTATTTGCTTGTACAGGTATCAGTGATGTATTTCTTATGTTTATTGTGCAGGTTTCAGCTTGATTCCTGTATTTATGTGGTTTCTAGTTCAACAGTATCTGTGGCTCTAACCTACTGTACTGGGAAGGATATATTTTGCGAGTAGATGACAAAGCACATTTCTAAGTTGTTCTGGATAACAGCATCTGCTTAAGGTCGTATATTTAAATGTGAATGTACACATCTCACCGTGCTGTCAAGGCTATGGCACTTCTGCACCACAACGCTGATGGTCTCGTTGGGGAGACGGGCCACCACATAGGCAGCTGCTTTAAAAATGGCCACGTTGTTCCCATCAAATGTCACCACGTTCAGATCAGGAAAGATCGAACAGCGACCTAAACGCCATCAGAAAGCAAAATGTTAAAATCGGCCATACACGTTGGTGTGAGGGAGTGTTAGGATGTGAGAGTGTTTAAGGGTGTGAAGGTGTGTGAGGGTGTGAAGGTGTGTAAGGGTGTGTGAGGGTGTGTAAACATGTGAGCGTGTTTAAGGGTTTGAGGGTGTGTGAGGGTGTGTGAATCACATGGACAGCTCCACTTTGGACAGCACTTGTTTCCATTGACCAGTACGGCGAAGCCGAGGAGGCCGCAGTTGGGAGGACTGGAGTCATAGGGACAGCTCTGGGACTGGTTGAACAAGAGCAGGTGGCCATTCACACAAATGAGTTTAGTGCACTCATCCACCACCTCGGAATATGGCGGCTACCATGACAACAAACACAAACACAAACACAAACACACACACACACACAGCATGAATGTTATTAAATGTTTCCATTTTTAAACAACTGACCTTTCTGAGATTGAATACACTTATTATTTACAGTGTATACAGACTTTTATTTACAGTTCTGACAGCCGTGCAGCCATGATTAAATCAGTAACAATTACACATGACCCACACAAATCATTGCAACATGATGGACATCATTTAAGCTTGTGTGTTTAGTAAAACCATTAACTATAATATGTGCAATTACAATTTTAGGGGAGGTACAAATGTAAAAGACTATAATGTAGGCTGAACTACAGTCCTGTTTTGGTGTTTTCCCTGCAGTATCACACCTTGCTCATCAGGTTAAAGGGCTTGATTATTAGCTGATCAGTTGAGTCAGGTGTGTTGCAGCCTGTAGTTCCTGCAGATAATTGGGTCTGGAAACTACTCCAACGATACAAGCAGTTCAGTGAACCGAGTAAACAGACTCATATTATGGTTTAGATAAAATGTCTCTCAGCACTTTGTACTGAATTTAATTCTTAAATTAATAAAGGATGTGATGGTCAGGAGTACCAAAATGTCAACCACTACCTAAAGGGCCATTGCACTGAACACTTTCAGGCTGGTCTTTGTTATTGAACTCACTGTGCAGGCTTTGGTGGAAACAGTCCGCTCTGCTGTGCTGGATGAAACTGTAAGAGTCAAGCTAGTGTCCTCTGACAGAGTTGCCCAGTCCGTCACAGATGGAGAGGTGGGTGTGGCGGGGACTACAGAGCTAGCTGTGTCCGAAGTATCTGGGGCAGGTGGCTGTTCTACCTCCACGTGACTTGCTGATGTTTGGGGCTGCCGCAATAATGGAGTTGTAGGAGACGTAGTGGTTTCAGAGGCTGCAGTCGTACTGTACGGCGCCACAGGACTGGAAGGTGCTTCGGCTGTGCTCACTGCTACTGAAACGGTGCTGGTTTCAGTTCCACGTTCGGTTGTTTGCACCAATGCCTCGGTGCTAGGAGTGGTAGCGAACAAGGCTCGGCTTGACTGGCTAGTCTGGGAAACAGGCTCTGTCGTCTTCAGAGAAACGGATGTACTTTTGATGGTCTTTTCAGTGACTGCAGAAGGTAAAATGCGTGCTGTCTCTGGGAACCTAGGTGTTACTTGTGTGGTTGAGACAGAAATCGCAGATGTGAGTGTGGGTTTTGCTGTGTCGGTGGGTGAAGTCAATTTTGGAGGTGATGTGCTGGAAGTGTATGGTGCAGGTGACCATGACGATGGTTGTGTGGCTTTAGTAGTAGGAAGTGCAGCTCTATCTGTGTATGGAGGGTAAGGTGTTGTCTCTGTTTTTGGGTGGAGACCTGTAGAGCTGAGGATGGAGGTAACGAAGACAGTCAAAGTTGGGTGAGGCTTTTCGGTTGTAGCAGCAGGCTCAGCTTTGCTCACCATGGAAGTTGAAACTGTTGGTTGTGTCTGTGAGACCGATGTGGTTACTGAGGTAGTAAGGGTAAACTGAGGAGGCCCTGGTGTGTAACTAGGTGTTTCCTTTGGTATCGTCTCAGCTGCAACTGTGGGATGTGTTGTAGAAGGCTGAGTGGATGTGGTGACTCTCTCTGATGACTCCGGTAATGGACTCTGTGGAGCGGTATGTGACTCTGTGGAGCTTTCAGTGGTAGGCATGGATGTGGATTCAGTGGTCACCACTGGAGAAGTTCTGGGGGTTGTCATGTGAGTGGGTAAAACCTGTGAAGGTGTCAGCACTGATGTGACATGTTCTGTAGGTGAAGGAAGTAGCGTGGTACGTGCAGTTAGCAATGGCACTGGCGTGCTTGTCTCAACTGCAGGTTCTGCAGCTTTCATGGTGGTTTGAAAGAGTTGTGGAGAAACAGGCTGGGTGGAAGTGGACTGTGTGGTGGCAGTTTGGCTCACTCCCCAGTGTGTGGTTGTATGTAAAGTCTTCTCAGACACTGGAACACCAGGAGACCAGAGTGTGTGAGTGGTACGGAACATCAGAGTTGGCTTATGGGTTGCTGTTGGTGTGGTTTCTACACTCTTAATCGTAGAAACTGTGGAAGGCACTGGAGTGGTTTGAGTTGCTTGATGATCTGTATCTAGGAAAGATAAGGTAGTTTTGGAAGTTTCAAGTGGTTGTAGCTGTGTAGTAATTGTATGCACAGAGGGTGTTTGTGTTAAGGGTGACGTCTCAGTGGGTTTCTCTGGGAAATGTGTTATTGAAGTTGTCATCATTGCAGATGAAGTTGGTACAGTTTTTTCTGTTGTGTGCACCAATGAATATTCACTTGTTTCAGTACCACTTACTGGTGTTGTTTTCACAGTTCCGAAGACACTAACTGCTCTGGTGGACGCTGTCAAATGGGTTGGAGTAATTACAGGTGTAGTGACAGGGAATGTGTGTAATGGAGCAGATACAGTTGGCCATGCTGTGGTTGAAGAAGTATTAAACTCCAGGGGAGGAACTTTGGTTTTTGGAGTGCTTTCAGAAGCAAATGTTTTCTCACTGACTGTGGAGATCTCAGGGGTCCTGACAGTAGAAGTGGAAGGCTGTGAGAAGGCTGTGGCAGGTTCGGTGCTGGCTGTATCTAGAAGAGACTCTTTGACTGTGGGGGAAGTGGACTCAGTGGTGCCCCTGGTGGTAGTTATTGGAACAGTGGGGAGCGTACTTATGCTAGTGGGCTGTTCAGCTGATGTAGTGGGTGTGGTGGGAGCTGCAGGTGAGCTAGCATCTGTGGAAAGAGCCAAAGTGTCTGGCCTTAGAGCTGTAGAGGTAACTGGTGATGACACAAGAGGGGACGCTGTCGTCCTCACGGTGAAGGCAGGGGAAACGGAGGCCATGTCAGGCCTTCTAGTGGTTCTGGGAGTAGAAGACAGTGGCTTAGCTGAAGAGACAGATATCTCGGCTGGTGTTACTGTTTCCTCTACCACAACCACGGCATGAGCAGTACTTGGTGTGGGCGAAGGAATTAAAACGTGTGTGATGGCTGTTGTAGTAGCTGGACTTCTAGTCACTGGCAAGGATGATACCATCTGAGCTGTGGTAGTGACTGGCTCAATAGCTGGACTGCTTCTGGTGGAGATTTCTGTAGCCAGAAGTGAAGAAGCATCAACTGTAGGTGTTGTGATGGGGCCTGGTGGTGTAACTGGTGGGGTAACTGAAGGCTTAATACCTGAGCACAAACATACTACATATTAGATATGATGCCCATCATAGAAGACTGTATACAGGCTTAGAGGAAAAAACACGTTTGAGTTTTAAGTTAATTGCAGCAATAGCAGAAACACTGTGATTAGCTTACAGTCCTCCAGATGGACACATCTGTGAGTGACCTCATCCAGAACCATGTGATCTGGGCACTGGACCACACATACTTCTACCCTGTGGAGTGTTACACAAGCTTGATGTTACACATAAGACAATGGTGATATAAAAGAGTGTATTTGTGCATTCATGTTCTTACTTTAAAATAGCAGCACAGGTCAGAGCTGCTGGGTCACTGCAAGTTCTAAAACATGGACTCGCACAGGAGTCATATCGCCATTGGCACCGAGGACTCGTAGAGTAGTCCGTGGTGCTGCCTGATTAAAAAACATATATATTCAGAGAGTCTAAAATCATACATTTTCTGTGCACATGTCTGTGTGCGCATGTCTTACTGGCAAGTTTGAAGAGGGTGGCTCTCCGATAGCGATCTGAATGGTTGTATTTCAGGAGTTGGAGTCTTGACATCATGTAGTGTAAGAAGAATCCTGGCCACATGAGTGACTCTAGCGAATCAAATCCAGAGATCCATGTGTTTCTATGAAGTATAAAAGTCGCTGCATCCCAGAATACCCTGCTATCCTCCCATTTGTGCAGTCTCAGCTGGCCGCTGTGTTCAGTGTAGAGGAAGTAGTTTGGTCTATCTGCTGCTTCGAAGGAAACTAGTGATGTGTCTAGAGCACAAGAAAAAAACATTATCCTTCAATTCACGTAGCATCATCAACCTGGTAAGACCTAAAAATAAACTAACAAACAAATGACCTGGTATGACCCAAAAACAAACAAACAAACAAATAACCTGGTATGACCTAAAACAAACAAACAAACAAACAACCTGGTATGACCTAAAAACAAACAAACAAACAAACAAACAACCGGTCTTTCATGCTGGTAATAGGCAAAACCCATCAGACAGATGTTATCTGATCACACATGTTCACTGACTGGCAATATTCCATTAGGGCACTACAGACGTGAATGAAGCTGTACTTCAGCTGTACACACAGCATGGAAATTAGCAAACTATATACATACAATATATACTAGTTTTTGGCACTTTGGTTTGTTATTTGTAATGGGCATCCACTGATAAATTATAAATTGTAAATTATAGCATCAATGAGCCTCTGACTGAATATACATTTAAACATAAATATTAATATTTATCGCTAATATGCTGGACATAAAAATATATATACCATGACAGGTTGGACAACAATTAACCTAAGTATACTATTAGCAAATATATCAAATATGTCAGATATACTCTACCATGTGGTCGTGTTTTACTGAGTCCTGGTGTCATCATGAACAGAGTCACCACCCCGTCAGTGCTGACTCCTCCCCTTTTCACAAAAACCACTCCACTTGTCTGATTGGCTGCCAGGAGCGCGCTCCTCTCCCTGTGGGTTAGCAACCTGAATGGACCTTTACCTAAAACTGTATGATGAAACACACACACACACACACACTTCTAATATTATCATGGGAAGTTGTAAAATGATTGCTGAAAACAATTGAATTATTATTTGCATACCTTTATTGTAGTATTCACAGTCATATGCTGCAATCAGAAACAAAAACAGTTACTTTTTAACCAATTCATTCATTCATTCATTCATTCATTCATTCATTAACCAATGGTCTAATTCTCTGACACCTGATTGAGCAATCATGTCTTCGTTCTCTGACCAGACTCTCTGAATTCAGAGTGTCAGTGTATGTCAGCTTAGTTTTAGGCTTCAGGTTAAGCCTAACTTCACCTCTACACTCCCTCAAAGTCATGGTCTCGGCACAGTTTGTTACTCACGGCAGAGGGAGGGTGTGCGCCAGTCGATGGCCATGCCGTGCTGGCAACATCGGTGAGCGTACGCCGCCACACTCGTACAGAAGCACTCACAGTCCCCACCGCGGCTACAACCACAGGTGTCAGCCAGGCAGTTCGTGTAGAACCACGTCACGTCCACCTACGTGGGACATTTACACACAGCAGCTCACAGTCTGCAGAAAAGATTTTTTTGTCTGTCTGTCTATCATTTCTGTTGCAAAAGTAATTTACAAAAGGACCAGGCATTTTTTAACATGCAAGAAGTACACAAACACATGTCCACACTGCATATTTAAACAAACCCTCAAAGCAATTAAACTAATACTGTATAATAAATACTGTCCTGGCTACCCTGAAGTTCTGCTCCTGTAACAGTAGATGACTGTAATTCCTCCACTTACCACCGGGTGGCAGACTTGGAACACTTCACTGAGCAAAATCGCACATTGCTTCTTAGCGAAAGGTTCACGGAGAGGATTCAAATAGCATGGATGCCTTATATCAGGACTGTTCACACACTAAACACCACACACACACACACACACACACACACACACACACACACACACACACACACAATGATGTAAATCTAAATTTACATCAACTATGTTTCTAAAAAAAATCTGCAGCAAACAATATTTATGTTGAAATGCAGTGGAATGTGTGTGTGAGCGCCATGCCTGTGCTGCAGTCCAGCTGTTGCCAAACTCCTGAGCTGTTGATACATCCATGTTGTCAGGAGTTCGCATCTCATTCACTGTTTTCAGATCAAAGTTCCCACATAGGCCAGAGAGTTTACCCTGGAAACAGTGTAAACATACACACAAACACACACACACATGCACACGCACGAACACACAAACGCACATGCACATATACGCACACATACACACACACATGTATTTTAAATACAGTTTTAATGTGCACAAGCAAGCACACGAGCATGTGTGTGTGTCTGAGTGCGTGTCTGAAGAGTGGTCTGTATGTCTGACCTGCCAGCGAGGTCCAGCCTGTATGTGTATAGTGGATTTTCTGTCCCAGAGTAATGAGAGCTCATACTGCAACAGGTGAACAATGATGAAGTAGCCTGCATTCCAGATATACACATTCTGCCTGTCAATAATGCTGGCTGGGTTCTGCACAAAGGAAAATTATTATTAAACTTCAAACATAATAAACATCTCAATTTAAAATAAAGTGCCCTAAGTTGAAATGAACAACCAACAACTTTCAGGGAACTATAAATAATGTTACTGTATTTACAGTTATACTAATGATAATGTTACTGTATTTACAATTATACTAATAACAGTGACTACGGTTTCATGTCTGGTTGATTTGAAGATGATAATTTTAACACAGCAGTTTAAGTACAGAAAGTTCTAGTTTAGACTAAATCTTCAAATTCAGCGATTTCAAATTAAATGACCCTGATTCACACCTGTTACATCTGCTAAAAAAAGAACTGTGTAAATACACTGTATAAATAAAGAACTGTGTAAATACCTAAGTGTAAAAACAGGACGGGACAGGAACAGGACATGTGGAAGGCAAGTCTGAGTTTTCACATACCAAGTAACTACCACAAATGTTTTAAAAACCTTAATGGTAATCATTTCAAACAACATAAACCATTCCTAAATCACAATAAAGTCTCTAAGACCAAACTCAGGAGAAAAAAATATGATGTAACGATATCCACATGTAGGAAGTCTCTGATTTCAGGTTTTCAGCTGTACTTATGTATATATGAAACCTCTCCTGGACTACCAGTTCCATCACCTCAACACTACCAACTCTGTCACCTCACGACTATAAGCTCCATCACCTCACCACTACCAACTCCATCACCTCACTACTACCAACTCCATCACCTCACTACTACCAACTCCATCACCTCACCATTACCAACTCCATCACCTCACCACTACCAACTCCATCACCTCACCACTACCAACTCCATCACCTCACCATTATCAACTCCATCACCTCACCACTACCAACTACATCACCTCACCACTACCAACTACATCACCAAAGCTTATACACAGGGCAGCCAAAGATTTTCTAATTTTTCTTGAATTTCAATGTCAATCTATTCATATATGTATGACTCTCCTAGAGAGAAAGGCAAGCAACATTTATTAATCCAAATGGTTTTGATTATGCTTATAGATTATCAACAATGAGTGAAAAATCTGTTTGAATTTCCTGCATTGGTTTCTAAAAACATAGGAAACACACAGGCACCTCAAATATTAAAGTATAAATGAAATATTCAGACATAATGTGACTTTTATGACATTAGATATTACACTGAATACATTAGTGTAATTAACTCACAGGTTTTCCACTTTCATCATCAAACACTATGAAGGACTGTCCAGCTGATATGAGAGTGGCCTTCCTGCACATTACACCATTCTCAAAGCAGTCAACATTCTGGGCTGTAACAGTTATCATTAAATCAGCTGAAGTCTGGTGCACAAAAACACACAGACACACACAATCACATTCACAGCCACACATAATCACATTCACAGCCACACACACACACATCCAGAGAGAGAGAGAGAGAGAAAGAGAGACAAAAAGACAAAACTGTCAGTAATATTGAACAAAACCCATTAAAAAAATGACTTCTTGATAAATGACATACTGGCCATATTTCTCACCTTTAGCAAGTAAACTTTACAAGCTCCAGTGTAATCAAACAGCAGACCATCAAACGTCTGATAGTGTCGATCCCCATAGACGGAGCACATGGATGCACATGGATGAAACTCACACTGGAACGACCCATGCTGACACACACTAACACACAACATGGATGAAATCTGATCGTTATACTCTTCAGCTTTTTATGAGCTGTGTAATAATAGAATTGTCTACTTATATATCAGAGAATTATGAGGACTTGTTTGGTCTGCTTTTAATAATGACTATTCAAAAACAGAATGCAAGAACATGGTGTGTGTAAGAAAAATAACAAAAGCTTTGACTTTTTCCTATAGGTTTATGATTTATCAGCGATTATAAGATGGCAATCAAACATTTGCACTTTTTTCACTGAATCATTTAAATTTATATGGCAACTTATGAGTTAAAAACTTGATAGTTTCCTATTCCACTCAACTTGGCATCAGGAAGAATGCTTACCACTGGTGGCAGGGAGATGACACTCGGTCTCCTGGGTAATATTCTTTACCTTTCCATAAACACGGACATGCAACAGGCTCAAAACACTCATCACCATGCTTTAAAAGCCTATAGACAAGCACACAGAACACACAATCATGCTTTGCAAACTCCACATCACAATGCCTGAGGAGTGCTTCGGTGGTCTGCTGGCTGAGAGAAAGCAAATGAACATAGTTTCCTGAGAAATACAGGTAAATTTCATTCACACAAAAGCTGCTCTTTCTCTGAAGATAAGGATCTTGTAATATGCAGGTTTAATCACTGTCACCAGCCTGAGTAAGAGAGACATGGGAGTTCTCAGCAGTCTGAGAGCCTTGCGTAAACTTACACCCCAGAGAAAGAAGCGCTAACAGCTCTCTTTCTCCATCTGCCAGCATGCTAGATAATTTACTGCCTTCAAAGCATCCATAATCACTACTGAACTGAGAGCATTATGACCTCACAGTCTCATCCATAGTCACTAATGAACTGAGAGCATTATGACCTCAGTGTTATCCATAATCACTACTGAACTGAGAGCATTATGACCTCACTCTCATCCATAGTCACTACTGAACTGTAAGCATTATAACCTCACACACACACTATTTACAATCCCTTTAAACCATTTAAAACCATACAACAACACCATCCTATTCAAATCCTATTCCATTCAAATTCAGATTCCACTTTTCTTTTTTTACAAGCTGCACTGAGGTCAGTTACAACAGTACCTCCAATTAACCACACAGCAATCCACATCACATCGTATTTTTGCATTGTTATACTTACCCTACACTTCCATGTGTGCAATCATTATTATACTCTATTTAGGTCTGTATAAGAATTATATTAAAACTGCTTGCCTCAATAGCAATGAACACATTCAGTTTTGTGACAGTTCTTTGATATTGACCTGTTCTGTGATATTAACTATAATTTGTTTACTTCTCAAATTAACACCATATATACAATATCACATTTGTTTTGAATGCATACTTTAGTTCTCTTTTATTGTTGTTGTGTTTTCTGCGTATATGCAAATGTAGGTTTCCTGATGCATTTAGAATGCAAACATCTAGAATGCATATTCATTATCTTCTCCAGACTGGCTTGTTATATACAAAACCATGATTAATACATCCAAGATCAGTAAACTTGGTCCGAACCACAAGTTCAGTAAGTGGCTTCAACAGTAAAAGCTAGTACCATATAAAGCTAGTACTTCTGTAGCACTACAGTCACTACATAATGTTCCAATTAATCACTAATTAATATGTTCTATTTCTTACCAAACTGATGTCAATACATTTTAGATCTGTGACATACAGTGTGGATCAAGCAAATAACGCATATCAGATTTTTTAGATATTTTACCTTAACCCCATATTAATTAAAAACAGAGCTGATCTTAATGGCTTGCTGACTGAATCGATGCTATTGACTTGTGGAGTATGATGGAAATGATGGAAAACAGCTATTAACACTTCCAGTTATCAGATGCAGCTTCAGAAATATTGGCAATAAATAGAGGCTAAACTGAATAACTGAAGTCAACAGGAAAAACTAGTACCATATAACCTCATGTACAGCTGTGATGCTATAGATACAGGTCTGACACTGTGGATACAGCTCTGATGCTATAGATACAGCTCTAATGCTATGGATACAGCCCTGATGCTATGGATACAGTTCTGGTGCTATATATACAGCTCGGATACTATGGATATAGCTCT
Organism: Sternarchorhynchus goeldii; assembly: GCA_028565775.1. Taxonomy (NCBI): domain Eukaryota; kingdom Metazoa; phylum Chordata; class Actinopteri; order Gymnotiformes; family Apteronotidae; genus Sternarchorhynchus; species Sternarchorhynchus goeldii. Next base: position 612,314 of record JAOXYF010000020.1, on the reverse strand, counting down.
GATGCTATAGATACAGCTCTAATACTACAGATACAACCCTGATGCTGTGGATAAAGCTCTGATGCTATAGATACAGCTCTAATGCTACAGATACAGCCCTGACGCTATGGATAAAGCTCTGATGCAACAGATACAGCTCTAATGCTATGGATACAGCCCTGATGCTATGGATACAGTTCTGATGCTATGGATACAGCTCGGATGCTATGCATATAGCTCTGATGCTATGCATATAGCTTTGACACTAAGGATACAGCTCTGATGCTATGGATACAGCTCTGATGCGATAGATACAGCTTTGATGCTATGGATACAGCTCTGATGGATGGCTGATTGCCTCTTCAATTTAATATACTGCTATGCAGCCAAATGCCTGTGCATAATAATATTTGGTTTTCAGAAAGAATACCAAAACAACCAAACTAAACCAAAAACCAAACTAAACCAAACTAAACCAAACACAAAAGTTTTTTCACAGTCCATTTAAATTCCTTAAATTAGGTTTTTTAAAACCTTTGACTGAGAACGAAAGCCTTAATGTGACCAGTTGATAAGGTTTTAGACCCCACCAGAGTGTGCACTAATCAAGACAGGAAGTCATCTAGAAGTGTAACCTTCTGGCAAGAGCCACATCACTTTGTTACTACTCCTAGATTCTTGTGTAGCCATTCAAATTGTATTTGAACTTGTTAAACACTGATTACATTTTAATTAAAGGAATCAAACCAACTAATATCTCTTATTATCTTCTGAGACACATGGAACCTGTAGTAGATTACTGAGAGAAGAGAACCTGTAGTAGATTATTGACAAAAGAGAACCTGTAGTAGATTACTGAGAGAAGAGAACCTGTAGTAGATTATTGACAAAAGAGAACCTGTAGCAGATTACTGAGAGAAGAGAACCAGTAGTAGATTACTGAGAGAAGAGAAGCAAAGTGAGGGATGTTGTAGACGCAAGGAAGGAGACACACAATAAGGATCCACTTTACTGCAGGGTCCACTTTACAAACTTCCAGTATAAATGATTCAGAGGCTGATTCAGAGCAACAAAGGGAGGCAATGGTAAAAGAGACTAGAAGACTGTGATGGAATTGATCAAGTCTACTCTGACAGCAGCAAAAAAACCCAAAAAAAACATTTAATAAGAATATACACACATTACTCTGCCCTCATTAGAGTAGGTTGGCTAGGTTCTTTACATTGCCAACAGCTATACCTCCAGCATAATTTGGATAGCTTCTGGTAGCCATAAAATTAGCACAATTGTATAGAACACAGTACATAAAGATAATTTCTGTTATTCATATTGTATGTCTTAAAGTACCATGCAAAAGAACACTGCAGTTATTGAATTACTGAAAATTCTAGAATTAGCACTATCCTTATAAAATTACATATAAGTTGTTATCATAGGAT
>JAOXYF010000020.1:580681-591827 GCA_028565775.1 Sternarchorhynchus goeldii | reverse complement strand
TATGAACAGTAAGGATATCTACAGGTTGACTGTAAGATCTTAAACCATCATATGAACAGTAAGGATATCTACAGGTCGACTGTAAGATCTTAAACCATCATATGAACAGTAAGGATATCTACAGGTTGACTGTAAGATCTTAAACCATCATATGAACAGTAAGGATATCTACAGGTCAAACTATAAGCAGCTGGAGAATCATAAGAAGTGAAAGTGAAAGTGTGGTGCTGGATGTGAGAAGTACCTGTTTGACAGCGTGATCCAATGGCCTGGTAGAGAGAGCAGTTGCAGGTGTTGTGGGAGAGACACTGTCCCCCATTCAGGCATGGAAATGTGCAAGGATTGGTGTGCACTAAAAATAAAAATACAATATATTATGTGTTATATTCTTCTCATGTGTGGGTTATAAACTATTGCAACCTCTACATTTAGCCGTGGGTCTTAATGTTGAGCGTGTGGTTAGTGACACCACTGATAATCTAATGACTGTAAAGAGATTTTTAAGCAGCCAGAGATCAAAATTGAGTTTAAAAGATAAGGTTTAAAAATCAGGTCCATTTTAAAACAATGGTTTTGTTTTCTACTGACTAACTACTGACAATATTGAACAAAAATGTAACATTCCCAGCACTGATGAACTCATTGATGTCTCTACCATCTTAGTGTTGGAGAGAAGTGCTGAGAATTCTGGTTAGTAATAACTACAACTTGACCAGTGACAGCAGCTTGCCAGTTTCACATAGCAAAAGAGGCAGTCCAGCCTTTAATTGCATTAATAATAAAATGATTGCTCTATTGTACATTAGCTTATACTGTACAAGGGAGTTATTCCCTTGAATAATGTGTTTTATAACACACTAGACTAAGGTTGCAGCACAGCTGATGAAGTGGCCTTACCCCTTGTTCTATGCTCAGATCCCTCCCATCCAATGTGTTCTGTTGACGCGTTTTTTAGCAGTATTTCCTGAGGGCAGCAGTTCACAAAGTTCATTCAACACTCATTACCCTTATAAATGATCATTACTAAGACAACATTGCCTTTTTATGACGGCATGAATAGCTAAGGAATGTCTGCTTGTCAGTAAAGCAATGTAAGTCTCTATAACTCATTGAAACTCCCCCATTTCTAATAAAACATACTGCTTGCAACATCTCATCACCCATTTAGAATCTTGCTCTCAGGGATTACATTAATCAAGACACTGAAGCACTTCACTATATCAGCAGACACATCGAGACACTGAAGGACTTCACTATATCAGTGACCTTTACTTCCAATCAGACTGATGCATGATGCTAATAAACACATTGTTCGAGCTGAATTAGTTTTACTCAGCTGTTTTAATACCAAGTATTTCTCTCTTATCTGACCGAAACTCTGCACTATTTTGTTTGCCTTTTTTGTACATCACATGTGATATCTGAGAGTTCAGTAATTTCATGTAGCTTACACGACTACAAAGGAGACGTATTCTGACGACACATTATGAAGGAGGCCAGTGTCTCCCAGAGTGGGGGTTGTGAATAGTGTCTCAGCAGCTCACTGGGAACAGCTCCGCCTTTCCCAATTCCAAATGCGGAGCAGACACCTGAAACCAGCCTGCTTCACCCGAAATGACGGCCTTTATCCCAAAAGCGAAACAAAGCGAGCAGTGGTTTTACTGTTTGCTGCTCAGTCACTCACCATCAGACTGTGTTAATTTCACAGTAAATATAAGATGCTTAATGAAGTGTTGCATGCTTCTATCCAAGTAAATATGGCATATGAGCTGCAGATCTTTTGAAAGTGATGACAAAATTGCTGGGAACCAAACATTCTACAAAAATAAAATGTAATACGTTCCACCTTTAACTCATTACTTGTAAACTTTCAAGTGATCTTCAAATATAAGCACCCGATATCTGCATGTGGTGGATGTGGATTCAAATAGTTCCACACTTGCGGATTCAAATCAGCAAGGGCTCAACCTATTCACTTAGATTACCTAAACAGGTTCTCCTCACTGAAAATAAACACAGTTGTATACAGAAATAAAAATTACATGTAAACCTCCAATCATTTTCATCCTGAAATGATAAGCATTTAACCTTATGGCACTGCATTTATCCCGGGTGCTTGGACCCGTTGTATCTGAGCGCACTTTCAAAGCGATGTTTCAGTGCCACCGTGCATCTCTCCTACCTGCTCTGCTTGGGAACTGGGCTCCCATTTCGCGAGCATTATCCTGCTGCTCTCCCTGCTCAGACACACAGAGAACAAGGCATGGTTTGTTCCTCACAGGTAATCAGCACTTGTGTTAGACAGAAAAGCAGCCACTTGAATGTGAGACCACCACCTTTCAACTTCCAAATATACTGTTTTACATACATGCTAGAATTCTACAGGGAATGTAGAAAGATAAGAATATAAAATAAAAATGTCAAACGACAATACGGTAGCCTTATTTACCTGTGATCAAAGCATAAAGAACAATTAACCATCAACATCAGGTGATGAGTGGATTTCATAGAATGATTAAAATTTCAACAGGTAACACTTACCTTTCAAGACCATCCTGGTTAGTTAAATTCACTTTTTCTGTGCTCCACGAAATTTGTACTGAAAACAGATTGTGATATGTATTAATATATTTTCACATCTAAAGCATTTTTTTTTTACTTCAGCATCTTAATAAATCTCAGATATACCGATTTATATTTTATACAGAAAGTAGCCAAAAAATGAAACGAAAAACTGTGTAAATATTAGATCAACTCTTAAGGTAACTCTTACCTTGATGTACTAAGCCAAAACAAAACAATAAAAAGTAAGGAAATATTTTCTGTATTGGGTATAAATTAGGATCCATTCGTGACTCATATATACCACGCTAAGTGGAATCAAGTTCTCCCCTTTGTTGCCGACCGAACTACCCACACATTTTCTTGTTAGCAGTGCTTTCCTTGCGCTGATCTTCCCGTTCTACTGTTCGCCAGCATCCCATCTGTCCTCCCGAAGTCGCACTGCCCTCGCTGATTAGCATAATATATTCAGTTAACCAAAGTCACTGATTCAAGTCATTACACACTTGCAGTAACCAACTTGCAGGTATACTTAAAGTATTCCTAAAATACGTATATTTTCCAGATAAGTAAAATACGCAAATTACTTGGCTTCCATCATTTGCTGAAACTGAATCAAAAATGAAATGAACAGAGGGGCACAGCATAGCGAGTGATGAGTAACGAGGATTTTCTGATATTAAGAAACAAAACAACAAGAATCCGAATCTGCACAAAAACAAAAGGGTGGTTAACAGAAACCTATACTTTGACCTTTGAAACCTAGACGAAGTGCTTTAAAAACAACTTTGTAGAATAAATTTAAACAAGCTTAACCACTTGACGTAAGAGGCCTGATGGCTCTTTTATTAACGCGTATTTTAATGCGCATTTTGCCTTATTTTAATGGAGGCCTGTACGTTTTTGTAAGTTTACAAAACTGGGCAACGAATAGTGTATTTTCACAAATGTGTACTACAATATATTGTAAAATATTGAGAAGAACATTACCGTCGGTGGCTTCGATAGCTGAGTAAATGAAAGGCTAGGCTAATTAACGTATCCCCAAAGTTAAGCAGTGATCATGCAAAACTTAAACAGCAATACAAATATGTAAATATTTAAAGCCATATAATTGTCATTGTAGAAGAGAAGAAATTCAGCATGCCAATTCATCGATAAAATAGGTCTGCTTAAGTGTAATATGCTGCTAATGCAGTAGAAGAACATTCTCCACCATTTGTCGTGTTATTTCCATTTTAAGAACTGATAAAGAACGCACTGTATATATTTTTATAACACGCCTGGGATTATTTTACTGATCCGCGCTCATTTAAAGGCTGTGGGTAGTGATCCGTCATCGCTTTCACTGCAGTTTACCACATGAGCTACAAGAAGCAAGAAGAGGTAGGTGCAGGAATACAATTAACTAATGCTTGTATCAGGCTTATAAGTAAATAATGTTTTTCTGCTAACAATATCCAATAAATCCATTAGATCCGTTTAGAACAATATGGACACATGTTCATCATCATGTTTCAATAACTGAGGATGAACAAGTTCAGCTCCCTGAACTGTGGGAGGTATGTTTAACGCCATTACATGCATTTATTTCATTTTACAGGAATTCTTTGCAAAAAATGAAATAAAGAAATATTCCTCAGCTTTCTTATAAATGTGGTTAATGATGTGGCGAATAAGGAGACTGGAGAGCCCTGGGTGAGGGGGAGGAACTGGGGTGTGGGGGTGGTACTGGAGTGTGGGTAGGAGCTGGGGTGTGGGGTGGAACTGGAATGTGAGGTAGGAACTGGGGTTTGGAGGTAGAACTGGGGTGTGGGTGCGGAAGGGTTCAGAACAGATCTACAACTATACATTTGAAAATGGATCAGTGTGTTAAAAGTGGCTTACACTAAGGAAATAATCATATGCCAACATACTAATCACACAGTGATCTATAGAAAGGGGGGAAGATGAAATACAATCCTAAGGTGGGAGAGAATTATCTGTAATATTCTGCATCATCAGAAGATGATGGCAAACCCAGGAAATGAGAAATGAAGTGCAGTCTAACAGTCTTCACATACTTTAGGTGATAGAAAGGCAGACCATCAAATACAAAGCCATAAAAATATGCAGAACTTTAAATCTCTGGAAAAACTGGCCACCATGATGTCGGATGAATTCATTCTGACCCACAAAACAGAGGTTTCTCCATGTTTTGACAACCCATCTCATATACCCTGTATACAGGTCCTTCATCTGCAAGTGCAGAGCCCAAGTCACATGAATGTTTTTACTGCCATAAGCCTGGACATTTGATTGCTGCTTGCCCAGCTCTTTAATGCACAGTTCCTGCTATTGCCCCATCTAGGTCCCACACAACTGAGAACACAGTGTTTGAACCTTTCATAGTTTCTTTTTGTTGTCCCCAACAGATTTTTGTGAGGAGAAGGAACAGCCCATGCAAATCCTTAGAGACACCGGCACTGCATATAGTCTAATACTGAATTCTGTTTTGAACACTCACCCTGACAAGACACAGGTGCAACGTATCACAAACACAACAAGCTCATTCACACGCCACACCCACTCTCGAACACACACACACACACACACTCATTCATACAACACGATGACGGAACACACCACCACACAGACCCACCCACACAGACACGAGACGGGGGAGGCGGCCAGGGCGGCCACCGTGACATCCAGATACAAACTGATAAAATGGTAATCGCTAATCAAACCAGACACTGTGATGATGGACAAAGAGTATGTGTGTGTGTTAGCTGTAGATGCATGTGTCGGAAGTGACTGCACAGATGCACACAAGCCCAACATGGTGCCTACACATACATGCACACATACACACAGGCAAAAACACTGACTAAAGTGACTGTTTCGGAAAGTTATAACTAACTTGTATAAGTCTATATGTAGTGTAGACTAGATTATATGTAGTCTATATGTAGTGTAGACTGGGTTATATGTAGTCTATATGTAGTGTAGACTAGATTATAATCTTCATTAGGGATGACCTTGTATAAAGCTAATGTCCATTGAAAAAAGCAAGGAATTGGCTCTTTCAGGCATTCAGGGTTTTGTACAAGATGTGAAGAGTCTTCAACGTATGTAGGCAAGGACTGAACAAATCAGTTGAAACATGATTGTTTGATTTTATTGTATGGACTTGTTCCTGCCCAACAGAAATAATATCCATATAATATCCCAACAGAAATAATAATATCCCTTCAGAAATAATATCCCTAGGAACAAGCAGATACAACAAGATGTCCAAAATCAAGATTAACTCAAGATTAAATACACACACAATTAAATACACACATAAACTAACCTGTTTATTAAATGCTGTGGTTTAATCACTGACACAATTATTCACCAGGACAATTTAGTAGAAAGCCAACTTCCCTAACCTCAATGTTTTGGACTATGGGAGAAGACTGGTGACCAATGGCCGAGGGCCTGTTGGATGTGGTCAAGGAGGCATGGTAGCTACAACCCTCTCCATTCAGGTTAATACTTGAGCATTAACAAGACATGCAAGAGAACATTGATTTGGTTATGCATATTGTCAGGGAACATATGGAAGAGGCACAACATGCACAACAGCAGACATATAACTTCCCTTTGGAGCCTCATGATTTCACCCCAGACACATGTGATGGTATTGGTTCCCATGACCTGTAAGTTTGTGGACTCCTGGTCATTCACTGTAAAACAGAAGGTCACGTATAGCCTGGAACAACCAAGCAAAAGAATAATCCATCAGACCTACTACAAAAGATGGAGAGAACAAAGGCCTGTCTTTTCAGACTATACATTGGATCCACCACTCAGTCAGACCATGTAGTACAGAGAAGATCTATCAGGGCCTCCACACAAAGAAATGGTGGAATGCATGGACCAGTTCAAAGACCACCCCCCCTCCCCAACACCATCATAAGACAGTGGCATCCCCAAGGCATGTCTTCAGGAGGAATGCAGGCATCAGGAAGCTCAGTATGGGGATCATCAAGTCCTCCAATACCACAGATCCAGCTGAAATGAGCTTGATGTTCAGCACTTTTTTTGTGAATAGCCCAACCAACAGTGTGGTGTCTGTGAAGAGCTATCAAATACTAGTTTACACCACACAGATGCATGTATAGTTCTTTATCCTATTTTCCTTCCCAGAGAGTGTGTGCAGCCAATGAAATAAGGGTCTTTCGGTATTATTCACAGTAGTCCTCAATTCGAACTTTTTCTTCGTTCACTTCAACTTACTCTCCCAAACTTTTTTGTGTAATTGATGCTTTTGGCAGGCCAGACTAGTTTTGTTAATCAGCCTTTAGTTGTAAACAACTGCAATTAAATCAATTCATGGTTATTTACCCTTGTGTGACTGTCAGGATTCTGTAGTCTTCTCTAGGTTTTACTTCCGGTTTCCACTCCATTCCTGGTTTTGTTTATTCCCCTCTTTATCCCTTCTCCCACCTGTTCCCTGTTTCACCTTGATTTCCTCTTGTACTCCTCAGTCTGTTTTTGCTTTGCTGGCTATTGTTTCTTCTCCATGGTTTTCATGGAGGTAGTTCCCCTGTTTGCTCCTGTGTCCTAGATGTTCTTTATCTCTTATTATTGGTTACTCTGGTTTGTAATTGTACCCTTCCTTTTGGTCCTCCTGGTGTTTTGTTTGATTATTCTCTGGTTTCCTAGTTGTGTTCTTTCTATCATTTTTGTTTCTTAGTTTTAGGTTCTTGTCATTTCCCCTGATTAGTTTTTCTCCTCGTTTGTTTTCTCTTCCTCCCTTTCTTATTATAGTTTTCATAGTTGTTTTAGAGTTCAGGTTTGCATAAAGTTCTTGTTGGCCTTTTGTCTTTAGATTTGTCCTGTAGATTTTGTCTCTTTCCATTTCACTTATTGTCATGATGTTGGTTAGTCCTCTCAGTTTGCTCTTTCGCATATTTTGGTTCTCTCCAGTTTGGTAGTTGTTGGTGTTTGTTTCAGCCATGTTTGTTTAGTCTGTCTGCACGTTGATTTTGTTCCCAAGTAATCCCTTTATGTTATTCATTGTTTGCCCTATGTTATTACTGTGTTTTTCTGTTGGGTGTACTTTCTCTAACCCTAACCTTGTTGCCTTTTCTCCCTGCCTCTGCATCATCGGTGCCTTACTTGCACATGCGCTTGACCCCATTCACCCCAAACATTAGTAGCTGCATATATTTTGAGTTAATAACGTTACTTTTACTAATATTTGTCCATGGTTGAGTTTTGAAATGCATTTCAGGATATGACACTGTTCAAAGTCTATTGTTCTCTCAACTCCTTTCCTGGTTCTATAGTACCAGTTCAGTGCAACTGATTTGTTCGCGATAGTGGAAGTGGTTACGGAACATTTGAAATACAGCTTTAAAACCAAAATTACAAAGACTGTTAAAGGGTTTTTTTTTTTTAACCCGCTTATCAAATGTGCATTAGAGGGTCAAATTAATTTATAGATAATGCCTTTCACAGACAAATCAGTGTAGTGTAATGTAAAAGCAATTACTTTGGTATATTTTTAAATATCCATTACTGTATCTATAATGAGCTTAAACTGTAAAAGGAACACGCCAACTTTCATTTATTGTAAAGAGTATGGTTTCTCTTCTTGTGGGATAAAAGTAGCAGGCTGAAGACAATGGAGTTGATACTGAACTGAGTATATCCAAACGATGCCACACCATATGTCTCGTACAGGAAGCCTCCGATGGTTGGCCCGACTGTGCGTAGAAGTGACTGCACAGATGCACACAAGCCCAGCATGGTGCCTACACACATGCACAAATCACAGATATTAACACAGATTAAAGGGACTGTTTTGTAAAGTTATGACTAGTTTAAAAGTCTATATGTAGAGTAGATTACCTGTGTCAGATGCTGACACACTCTTTGTTAGCATACTGTCTGTGATGACATTGAATACACTTACAGAGAACATCATTGGTATAGCAACAAAGCAGAACTGGAATACATTCGTGGTTATGGCCTGGCAAAGTAGAATTAATAAGAAAAAGTAGTTAGTTGTAGTAGTAAAAATGATGGTAATAAAAAACAATTTGTTTTTTAATGTTTTTATAATTATGCAACAATAAAACACATTCTCACATTGCCCAGACTAACAAAACTGTTCTTGATGAGTAGCCTGCGCTAACTGCATGCCCATGGGGGTTGTCTACATCTACAGGTGCTGGTCATAAAATTAGAATATGATGAAAAAGTTGATTAATTTCAGTAATTCCATTCAAAAAGTAAAACTTGTATATTATATTCATTCATTCATTACACACAGACTGATTTCAAATGTTTATTTCTTTTAATTTTGATGATTATAACTGACAACTAATGAAAATCTCAAATTCAGTATCTCAGAAAATTAGAATATTGTGAAATGGTTCATTATTGAAGACACCTGGTACCACACTCTAATCAGCTATTTAACTCAAAACACTTGCAAAGGCCTTTAAATGCTCAGTCTAGTTCTGTAGATTACACAATCATGGGAAGACTGCTGATTTCACAGTTGTCCAAAAGATGACCATTGACACCAGTTGTCCAAAAGATGACCATTGAAGGAGGGCAAGACACAAAAGGTCATTGCTAAAGAGACTGGCTGTTTACAGAGCTCTGTGCACATTAATAGAGAGGCGAAGGGAAGGAAAAGATGTGGTAGAAAAAAGTGTAGAAGCAATAGGGATAACTGCACCCTGGAGAGGCGTGTGAAACAAAGCCCATTCAAAAATGTGGGGGAGATTAACAAAGAATGGACTGCAGCTGGAGTCGGTGCTTCAAGAACCACCACGCACAGACATATGCAAGACACAGGTTTCAGCTGTCGCATTCCTTGTGTCAAGCCACTCTTGAATAAGAGACAGTGTCAGAAGTGTCTTGCCTGCTGAGTGGTCCAGAGTTATGCACTCTGATGAAAGTAAATTTTGCATTTCCTTTGGAAATCAAGGTCCCAGAGTCTGGACCAGGAGAGGCACATAATCCAAGTTGCTTGAGGTCCAGTGTAAAGTTTCTACAGTCAGTGATGGTTTGGGGTGCCATGTTATCTGCTGGTAACAGGCACCCCAATGTTTGGTCCATTTTGTTTTCTGAGGTCCAAGGTCAATGCAGCCGTCTACCAGGAAGTTTTAGAGCACTTCATGCTTCCTGCTTCTGACCAACTTTATGGAGATGCAGATTTCATTTTCAAATAGGAAAATGCCTGACCATAACCCCATAGAAAATTGATGGGGTATTGTGAAGAGGAAGATGCGATACACCAGACCCAACAATTCAGAAGAGCTGAAAGCCACTATCAGAGCAACCTGGGCTCTCATAACACCTGAGCAGTGCCACAGACTGATCGATGCTGCAGTAATCCAGGCCCTGTACATGCTCATACTTTTCATGTTCATACTTTTCAGTTGGCCAACATTTCTAAAAATCCTGTTTTTGTATTGGTCTTAAGTAAACAAATTTTCTGAGATACTGAATCTGGGATTTTCATTAGTTGTCAATTATAATACTCAAAATTAAAAGAAATAAACATTTCAAATGTGTGTGTAATGAATGAATATAATATACAAGTTTGACTTTTTGAATGGAATTACTGAACTAAATCAACTTTTTCCATGATATTCTAACTGCCTACTTTTACCATCTGAGGAACAACATAAGTGTAGTGCTGATCAACAACTACCACTAACATTCATTACAGACTTGACCAATGCAAAATCCTTGGACATGGAATCTATGTGGTTCATTATGTTGTTTCTATCCTGTGTTACTTGACACAAATAAATCAGAAACATTAACGTCAGAATTGTTATTCACCAAGGACCAGATGTGAAAGGAATTTCTCTTGGTGTGATGTGTGATACAGAGAACTGGAATAAACAAAAATAGAATGTGGAAGATAATGATATACTATACAGCCTACAAATATTTTAAAAGGGCTTACAATGTAAGCTGCATCCTGTTTATAACCATCCAATAAGGGCATGTGTGCACTGACTACAGCTGATGGAAGTAGGAATGTCATGGTGGCCACCCTTGCCTCCTCCCTTGTCTCATGTCTGTGTGAGGGTGTGCGTCGTGTGTGGTCTGTGTGTGTGTGTCATGGGCGTGGCTGGTAAGTGTTTGTTTCATTATCATCCTTTGTGGCCACTGCGTGTGTGTATTTAAGCGTGTTCATATCACTATGTCTTTGTAGGTTAATGTTGTGTCGTGGTTGTAAAGGTTCGTTGTTCGTCACTGTGCCTGCCGTTCGTCTTTCTCCTTTTTTGGCGCAGTAGCGCTGCAATGTCACAAGGAGAGTATTTGAGACATATTAAATAAATATTAGGGAAGGGTTAAGAGTATTTGAGACATATTAAATAAATATTAGGGAGGGGTTAAAAGTATTTGAGACATATTAAATAAATATTAGGGAAGGGTTAAGAGTATTTGAGACATATTAAATAAATATTAGGGAAGGGTTAAGAGTATTTGAGACATATTACATAAATATTAGGGAAGGGTTAAGAGTATTTGAGACATATTAAATAAATATTAGGGAAGGGTTAAGAGTATTTGAGAC
>JAOXYF010000020.1:568278-580581 GCA_028565775.1 Sternarchorhynchus goeldii | reverse complement strand
AAATATTAGGGAAGGGTTAAGAGTATTTGAGACATATTAAATAAATATTAGGGAAGGGTTAAGAGTATTTGAGACATTAAATAAATATTAAGGAAGGGTTAAGAGTATTTGAGACATTACATAAATGTTAGGGAAGGGTTAAGGCATATAAATAAAATGTTTTGTGTTTCAGGTGTGAGCTTGTTTTATAGAGTGATGTATAGTGTACATTTATATGAATATAAATAAGGGTGCAAATTGATTAAATAGATTATTTAGATTTACTTTTAATAATTAAATAATAATAATCATCATCAAAATAATAATAATAGTGTTAATGAATGCATTATCCACTCCAGGCTGATTAGATAATCAACATTCAATTAACTGGTATTTTAACCCAGTTGATTTTACCTTTACAGTTGCTAAATTAATCCATGTTGCATACAACTTGTTCATGGTCTGGTCCTTTACGTTAAAAATGTTTAAAGTGATCATTATGGAATAAGGGTCATTTCCTCCTTCGTAGAGTTCAAAACTATTGCACAGAATAGTCATAATGTACCATATCATTTGTAGAGCAGCCTGTAGTGTATACCTGTGTATAGTGTATACCAGTGTACAACTGTCTGTGTATAGTGTATACCTGTGTATACATATTTGTACCTGTGTGTACCTAGGTATACCTGTATATAGTGTATACCTGTGCAAGCCCCACCAAGCTGCTTAGACCTATTGCGACAAGGAGCAAAGAGTTCTCAGAATATCTGGATGTCAGTCGTCCAATAACAGCACCTTGAATCACCTAAGGCACAGAGAAGCACACACACACACACACACACACACACACACACACACACACACACTACACGTGTAGATACACTATAAAAATGCTAAAAAGAGGAAACATCAGTTAACTTAAGTTTCATGATAAAACAAGCTATAGAGAACAGGATGAGCTGAACTGCCTACATAAGTGTTTACAGGTAGCGAGAACAGGATCAGTGTACAGTGCTGGTGTTTATTAGTATATGGGCTTGTGACTGAAGGTACCATTTGCACTAATCCGAAGTAAGCCATCATGTAGCCATTTTGCTTCGGCTGCAGTTGGAAAAAGTTCATAGCAATAATGGAGAACATCACCTGAAAAATACCTGTGAGTTGAGACAGATGGACCCTGTGTGAATCTTGATTGGTTTGGAACAGGATATTTGATCTTATAACTATCCTGTTTATAGTAGTCATAAAGGTTTCTTGTTTGCTACATTTGATACTAACCTATTTAATGCTAGTATGAGGACATGATACTTATGGACAACAAAACACTTCGTAAGTTGCTGTGGTCAAAAGTTTCTCCCAAATGCTACAAATGTAAATGTAAACTGGCTGCAACCTTTGCGTTATTTCAGAGTATATATTCAGAGTGTATATTTAGCATTTGCAATTACTATAAGATAATGGGGCAATCAACTTTAAAAATGTAACCTTGCAAATTAATAAAGCTACTAGTAGTTAATAATAGTCTACATTAGTTGAACTTCAGAGAATGTAGCTTCCATCTATAATGGAAAAGCCAACAAAATCATCAACCAGAAAATAAATTTTTCTTAATGGAAAGTTGAATGCGACTGAATAAAGCAGATTTTTTTTACTCATAATCTACACAGGAAACTGAAAATGATTTGCATATGTCTCCTTTAATGCACTGTTATGTCTATCCCACCCCAACATCTGTCCTCACTACTATTTAAACCAGTGGAAATTCAATTAAAGGATTCACCTGACGGCAATCCTGAGATTATCTTTACAGTGAAGGTCTTTGCAACACCTGGAAACTTCATCAGCCTAATGATCTCCCCCAGGTTAAACACAGATCCAGTTGAACCTCCTATACACACACACACACACACAGAACACAGAATACACACTTCATATGTTATTATTTATGGCTATAATCATATTTGGTTAGGGAAAAAACTGATGGATTATGAGGGAAATTATTTAGCAATATTGACTGACAGCTGTACCCGAGTATTACAGAAACAAGTACTCTGAAAATAAATAATGGTGCATATTTCTCAATATTCCTGATTTTTTCTATACTTTATTCTCTGTGACAGATAAAAAGAACTGAATTAAGATCTCTTCCAGTTACAGTACTGAAAGAGGACAGTGACTTTTAACTGCCTTTACTGTCACCATATTTATTTTTTAAAATCTTACACTAATGTGCAAATACATAGACCATAGTTTAATTCTCACTCAAAAAGGCCAAAGGATATATTTCTCAGGAGATTAGATACAATATAATATACATAATGAATAATAAAACACTTATTTAGCTTTTCACATTAAAAAAACTGGAGAAAGGATAGTATCTGAAATTTGCACTGTACTGTGCATGAAATCATTGTCTAAGTCAGTATTTAAATATTACCAACGTTACCAATTCAGCAGCTATAGAACAAGTCTCTAGCATCAGCAGAACACTAAAGACCCACTTGTAATATAAAATGTACATGTCCTACTGTCGCTGTCCTTTGTGTTGTGTTTTTTGGTGTGCTTAGGAATGAATTTCACCACCAAAAGCAGATTGATCAAACTACCCCCAGCAGCCACACATGCCACACACTTCTCCCTGGAAAACACACAAACAAACATGCATGTGTCCATCTAGGCGAGATGCTTGAGATCTCACCTGAATTAAAATGTAGAAACTGAAGGCTGATATTGAAGTCTGATTTTAACCAGTGACTGATTGTTTTTTTCTAGTTTTTCTAGACACACAAGGCCATTGTTTCTAATTAAATCTTCAAAATCATCATCACTCTGTATTCTCTTTGACTGTACTCTCTGTAGCAGTGAATCATCGTCATCATCAAAACCATCATCATTGTGTAGCACTGGGGATCCACCAGTGGCTCCAAAACCATCATCATTCTGTAGCAGTGAGGATCCACCAGCAGCTCCAAAACCATCATCATTCTGTAGCAGTGAGGATCCCCAGCAGCTCCAAAACCATCATCATTCTGTAGCAGTGGGAATCCACTGTCTTTATCCACGGAAAGCAGTGAGCAGGAAGGACACCCTGGCACCAGGAAGTCCAAGCCTGCATTCCTTCCTGTGTAGGCATGAGCCAGATCTCGAGCAAACAGTTCTCACCCCTTCCCACGGTCCCCATCTCATGTTGACTCGGCCACCGGTGAGTGACTTCATTTGATCTTCCTGCGGCTGCTCATCACTCACTGAGCAGCTTCTCTTCTGTTTCCCTGCTGTGTCAGGTCCAGAGCATTGACTGCTGTAGTGTACACCCTTGGGCTGTACTCTCATTGACTGTACTCTCATTGACTGTACTCTCATTGACTGTACTCTCATTGACTGTACTCTCATTGACTGTCCATTGCTGCGTTTCCTTTGTTGGCTAACTTTGCAGTGCATGTGGACGTACATGTGGCTCAGCAGGTTGCACGTGTTGTTCACATGCTAACAGCTAGTGAACATAATCATGAAACAGCACTGCTTTCAAACAATCAGTCAGACTGTAGTATGATGTAGCGTGACCAAGCAGATGTGTATCAGAGGCACATTAAAAGGTATTTTGTAACTCACCAACAGACCTAGCGTGCTAGCCGGCAGTAAATCTCAATCTAGGCTAAAGTCTAGGCTAAAAACTTACTTATTTAGTTTAGCATTTGGTAATTGATTATTGATTCATGGGCAGAGGGTTTTATGGTATACTGAGGCACTGGTGCTGTCGTCCCACCACTGCACACTCAAGTTTATTGAAGGTGGAGTGGAGGGATGCCAACGCCTCAGGGCACCCCCAAGTCTGTGTTACCTTCTGGTTCTGTCCTTTTAGTTAGGCTGTAATAGTTAATTGCCGGAGTTGCTGTCACGCTTCTGAAATGTCTACAATTTATGTCCCATACAGAACTAACTGTCTCATTTTACTTTTACCAAGCTAATGGCTGTCCTTGGTACTAAGTAAGGATTGACGATGCTCTCCTGCTACCTGTCCCAGACCAACCACCTCCTACTCATCCAGACGCAGATAAAGGATTAATCAACTGGTTGGAAGCCCTTATCAGCACCCCTGGTTCCCCCCCGCGCTGCTGTGGCACAGCCCTGGACTTTATGTTATAGCTAATTTACTACTATGTTTTTTTATACATTTATCTTGTTGTCATGGTGACTGGTGTCGGCCAGAGACGGATGGGCTCCCCCTTGTGTCTTGGTTCCTCCCAAGTTTTCTTCCTCACACTCTTAAGGAGTTTTTCCTTGTCACTTTTGCCCTTAGCTTGCTCACTGGGGGCTTGGACTCAGACAATTGTAAAGCTGTAACGTTTCTAGAGCGTTTGACAGAGAAGGATCCATTCGCAGGACACTACTTTGTGCTTGCCTGGTTCTAATAAATACAATACAGTCATAACAAGACAGGATCAGGAACCAGGTCAGAAAATGAGGCAAAGGTACAAAAGGGGCAAAGCAAAAACAGAGTCCAAAAAACCAGGCACAGTCAAACACCAACAAGGGCAGCAAGAACAGGCAAAAGTACAAAAGGGGCTGAGCAAAAGGACCACAAACCAGAGACATAAGGAGAATCAAGCAAAACCAGTAGTGAGAGAGAAGGGAAAAAAACAAACAAACAAAAAAAACACAGATAAACCGCTCAGTACACAACAGGGTTGGCAATACTTCACAACATGTAGCAAGTATGGGGATCCTAATATAGGGGTGCTAATGACAGAACGAGGAACAGGTGAGAGTGAAAATTTCCAGGAACCTAGAACTCTGGAGAGTGAGATGGGGTACTGCCGGATCTGACATACCCCCCCACCCCAAATGAGCGGCTCTGGACGCGCTGAACTCAAAACCGGACAACCTAGGGGCAGAAAAGAAAGACCAAGCACAGGTGGGGGCACAACCACAGGAGGGAAGAGAAGCCGGGACAGGACAAGGAACAGAAGCCAAGCGCAAAACAGGAACCGAACAAGGAGACTAGGGGCAGAAACGGAGGACACAGGACTGGGGACATTGACCACTGCAGAAGGTAAAGAAGATGGAGAAGGCACAGAAACAGGACAACCAGCAGGTAGAGAAGGGTGCTTAGGAACATGGAAGGCCGGGTCAGGAACAGTAGGCCTGTACCTGTGGTAGAGCCCTCTGATGTTCATAAAACTTGATTTGATTTGATTTGATTTAAATGTTTACTAATTGTAAATGGGTTCCTGGACTCTAGGTTAGCATTGCTTGATTGCATCTCTAGCTTCTCTGATGACAATCCTGCTCATTGTTACCTAAAGAGTTGTTGTAATAAGCCCTTATTTAAGTTCTACACTTCTTCCAATCTCTGTGGGAAAATTCACAGTCTGTCAGGTTGCCAGTCCAGGGCAACCTGACAGACTGTGACAGACTGAGGTTGTCACATTGTTCATGCAGCAGATCCTTGAGCACCTGAAGAACTTTTCCCTTTCAACAGCAGATGCAACTGCAACATCGTGACGGCTGCTCTCATTAAGGATGTTTGGATGTCCTGGTGTGTACTCTCCAGGACAGGGGCAGATACCACAATACATTAGAACATTTTATCTTGTTGAATTTCACCATAATATTTTCTCTCTTATCAAACATTGTTTATCATCTGACTGAATTACTGTAGCCTACTTAATGCAACAAAAGCATTTAGCTGAAAAAATATTTTGCTGTTTTTCTGACAATCTATTCTATGCCCAAATAAATGAAACTGAATGGTTGCTTATAACAAAAATTCCTTAACACTACAATGCTACATTAACTAATGTTGCATAATGTTAAATGTACTTTGTACTTTAATAATAATGTATTTTAGCAGGGCACTTTTACTTTATTTTTATTCCAAGTTTGCATAATCTTTTTTGAGTAGATCTTTTAAATTCATTGTTTTTTCGTTTGTTTTTTAAACAAGGTTTTAGTTTATGTTTATCTGTAAAGCATCTTCAATTGCCCTGTGCAAATGAAAATCCTACATGAATAAAATCCTACATGATTTTATAAAAACATCAATTTTAAATACATAGAATATGGGACTTTAATGGTTATTAACCTTTAAAAAGTCATTTTAGTATGTGCAAATCTACACATACTGAAATAACTCACTTTTTTAAATGTGCACAAGCCCAGAATTGCAAAATAAATCTGTCAGAATTTAGCATGGTTAAAGAAAGCTTAAATGAATGTTGAATGTGAAGTACCTGTCACTGTGGCCGCCCCTGAGGTCTTGTGTGTGTATGTGTGCGTGTGTACATACACACGCACACATACACACACATACACTGTGTGTGTGTGTGTGTGTGTGTGTATGTGTGTGTTTCCTCTTGCGCCTCATTAGCGTATTGTCTCGTTAACGCTATGTGATACACCCGTGTTGTGTTTGTGTTGCGTCGCCTGTCATTTGTTGGTTTGTGTGAGTCCTGGTGTCACGGAAGTGTGTTTTATTCACTAATATTAATTAAAAAAAACATTAAAAGGACGCAAGTGAGGTGGCATCCTGCCTCTTCACTTGCACCCGCCATAACAGCACTCAGATGAATGCACACGTGAAATACCCATAGTGTGAGCTGAGAGTGCCTCCCAGTGAGGAGCCAGTGATCATTCCAATTCCAAAGCACAGACCAAGCTTCGCCAGAGCCTCTGCTCGCTTGCCACTCTCAGACAGGTCCGCCACAACCATTTGTGATCCTGTTCTCACACACACACACACACACGAGGGCATATGAGTGACTCACCCAAATTCAAGATCAGCAATGCTTTAAGGCAACAGACGCATGTATCTGATTAGCTGTAGGTATGTGTGTGTGTTACCTGGTAAGCAATGCATGAACACAGCAGGTAGTTTGTGCACAAAGAGTAAAATGGTGCTGTCTGCTGCTGCTAACAGCAGAAAATAAACCACTGATGCAAAGCAGGATAGAGAGAGAGCAGCACGTGCTCCAAATAGATCTGCAAACCTAAGAAAACACATAAAGATTGATCATATTAGGGATAAAAAGAAACTGTGCTCAAGAAGACCCTTCTATATGCTTACTTCTTTATTCAAGCTTTTGGTTAACTTCCTATATGAAAAGGTGCAGAGACTAGGCTTAGTGGCTCCTGGTCAGAGTTTTCTGACAATCTGAGGTGTTGATGCTCTCATCTGATTATTTGTGACAATGATGTGGATGGAATGCAATGTCTCAGAGAGTCACGGTGGTCCTCCTCTGGCCTCATCCCCTCTGGCCCCACCCCCTCTGGCTCCTCCTCCTCTGGCCTCACCCCCTCTGGCACTCCCTTTTCTTTGCTTAGTTAAACCTACATGCTAATCAATGGTACATGTCTAATATTTATGGTCTGGTCATCTGTTGTCCAACTTTACAGATCTAACTACATGTTATTTGCATGTTACTGCACAAATGATAGACTAGACCTGCTCAGTGGTGATGAATCTGAGATGACACAAGAAAATGCCATTAGATAAATCAATGCTCTTGTATGCATCCACCCACTCCATCTACCCCAGCGGATGAATGTACTGCTCACCTATTCATGACCCACTGTTAAGCTGGAGCCCTCTATACCGAACAGTCTACACCGACTATATATGATGTATTAAAGCATCGACTAATGGTGCCCTCTTGAGTCTCGGTCCTCCCAAGTTCTTCCCACACACTGTCACCACTGATTTGCCCATTAGATTTGTGGACACAAACATTTGTAAAACTAATTTGTGAAAATCTATGTTGTAAAAAGTGCAACTGAAATACATTTGTTTATAGTAATGTTTAAATCACAGTTACTACAGTAAAATGCCAAAAAAAAAACAGAAAAGCACTATCGGCACATACTTTTACAATCTTTGACAGACTGCTAATTCATAGATTCAATATCGTCCTTTTTCTATGTCATGGTGAAACCAAAGAACAGTGTGTATGTAACCTTATAGATGTAACTTTATAGTTTGTCCGTGCTTAAACTTTGTGTCCAGTGCTGTGGAACTGATCTTCCAATCGTTAGTTCTCAGAAGTGCATGTCATGCTTAATTTTTACAGTATGACACTGGATACATTCAGTGCACATTCAAGAATGTTGTTATCTTTATGGCTGAACAAGGCTGGATGCAACTAAGATTTCTTTATATACAGACCTAAGCTTGAAAAAAAACCCCAAATTTTCAGTTTTTGTCTTTTCTTCCAGAATTACACCTGCATCTCACCTGCCAAACACAGGACTACCTAGGAGCTGGACCACTCCTACAGTCGTCTGCAGATATCCAAACCAGAGTGTGTCAAATCCCAGCTTTTTTGCCAAATACTGCAAAAAAAGAAACCACAATTAATTATATCAAATATTAAACAAAGTGGGTTATGGAAATGTTATGTTTATAATTCCAACTGGCCTAAAGTTGTCAATGCAAACAATAAAATTTTCAATGGGTGAATAACATATAGGTTGCCACTATGAGTTCAGCTGTACTGTTGACATTACTTAACTGAAATGGCTGGGGCAAAAGTTTCAACAGCTCTATCCCAGATGCCTTCATTTCTGTTGTGGTTCGGCTGTCTTTATACAAATACCAGAATTAGACAGGTATGAGGTACGTAATTAAAGTACTACTGGACTGGAACTGAAATATGTTCAGAAAAAATGCTAATACAACTGGGTTCCATCCCACACTGGGCCCAAACCTAGATCCTGAGGGCTAGAACACTGGGAACCTGGGAGCAGGAATCTGGAAACAGGAGTGGGAATCTGGAAATGAAGGTGGGACTCAGTAATGACTCATGATGACACTGAGAAAAAAAACAAGAAGAGGCCAGTAAAGTACTTCAAATCTCAAGTACAGCTTGGCTTGAAGCACCATGCTTCAAGTCTCATGGAAGATGAGCTTTGAGACTATTCTCTGTCCTGCTCCCAGGTGGAGGAACAAACTTCCCCTGGCGGTCTGGATAGCTGAGTTCCTTGCATCTATCTGTAGAGTATTTAAATGACTGTTGATCCTGCACCTATAAAAATTAATACTACTGAACAAGAAAAAAAGTAACTAAAACTCTAGCACTTATTTACTGGTATTATTTGTTATTGCTCTTATCATAGACTAACACAGAGCTTAGGGTTATTGTGCACTTCTAGCATCAGCACTGATTGCTGTAGTTTAGCAGTGTTCTAGGTTAAAGGTATGAACTCTGTTTTTCTGACAATCTATTCTATGCCCAAATAAATGAAACTGAATGGTTGCTTATAACGAAAATTCCTTAACACTACAATGCTACATTTGTAACTTGAACTCTAACCTACTGTAGTGACTAGTTAACATTCCGTGAGCAAATGACAAAGCATTTTCAGCTGTTTATTTAAGTGTGAAGTTGTTCATTTGTTGTCAAAAATCAACAATCTGTTTATGCTGAGAGTATATTAAGAGAATTGAGAACATGGTCCATTTAGAAATCAATATCAACAATATTACCCACAGGCTGCAGCACATAGAGGGATGTAACTTTACATAAGCCCAGTACTAATTACTGAGTGGTAGCTCACTGCCTCCCTCTGGTGGCAGACAATGGCTAAGGCAGTCAACCCCTTATAACTTTGCTGTTCATTTTATAAAAGCGTTTGGTAGAGGACTTAATTTAAGTATTTTTTTAACAATAATACATATAGAAATGCAAATGCATCTGTCTACCCATCACTCCGCGTTACAGTTATCAATTTATTAGATATTACTTTCGAGCTCCACCTATATGTCATCTACTATATATATATATAAAAATCTCATCTACTCTATATGTTATCTACTCTATAACCGTACAGGATACCATCCCATCAGTGGCTGAGGGTGAACTCGTCTTACTCTCTGCATAACTGTACCAAGATTTCAGTGACTTCTTTAAATAATGTAACACCAACCACTGGAAAGGTGACATGAGGGAGAGCACACAAATGCCTCTCCTAACTCTTGTTCAGTTTGTAATTGTTTCAGATTCTGTTTCATATCACTTTAGACCTAAGGCTCAGGAAGTGCTTCTATAATTAATCTGGAGGTACTATGTTGTGATGTGTACACACACACACACACACACACACACACACACACACACACACACACACTGTGAAAGCATGTAGCAATGTCAGTGGTGAAAGCATTCTCTCAGCTGAAGGTGTCCTATCCATCCCAACCTGGTCTGAAGGTGCCCTATCCATCCCTCCTGGTCTGAAGGTGTCCTATCCATCCCAACCTGGTCTGAAGGTGTCCTATCCATCCCAACCTGGTCTGAAGGTGTCCTATCCATCCCTCTTGGTCTAAAGACGCTCAATGCATAAAAATGGTGCAGTCAAAGCTGCTTTTATTCTGCTAAAAAATGAGAAAATGCGAGTCTGTTGCTCTGAGGGAGGCTCATCAGGTTCTCTCATCAACAGATATCCACCATTCTCAAAGCTATGCATGGAACCGTGTTGTGTCAGTCTGCCAAACACCCGCCCCCCCAACCTGTCAGTTAAACTAGATTGTCCTGGCGATATCGCTGATAAACCAATCTGATATTGCTGATATTGTCTGGTCTGTAGATAAGGATGACTGTGGCCTTCTCAACATGGAACCATTTGTTACAGATGGAGCACACAGAAATACCAAATTAATATGTCCAGTACATTTCTCTTCAAATTAATTGTAATAACTTCCTAGTCAACTTGAAATGATTTATCTTCACATTTAAGGTAATTTTACTTAACACAGCAATGTTTGAAGGTATGCATACTGAAACATGAAAGCAATAGAAAACATGAACAGTGACCATGTGTGAGTGTCTGACCTATGATTCATGTCATTTCTGCTGTGTGAGTGTCTGACCTATGATTCGTGTCAGTTCTGCTGTGAGTGTCTGACCTATGATTCGTGTCAGTTCTGCTGTGTCAGTTCTGCTGTGTGAGTGTCTGACCTATGATTCGTGTCAGTTCTGCTGTGTGAGTGTCTAACACTGAAAAAGTCTTTCAAGCTTTCCACCGCTTGCATCCCTCATTGACTGAGTGCAGTAAACCTAGAATCTCCTCCGTATAGGAGGTTCATTCCAGTTCTCCACACAGGAAAACTTGACTCCTAAAAGTATTTAAACCAAGGGTGGGGGCATAGTATGATCTATATTGCCACTTCTACATGCCCAGTAAATTCACTCTCTGTCACATAAGGGTGGATACAATGATCAAATAGACTTCACATTCTTGGTGGAATCCTAATTTATATATTAAATGGGAAATTTCAATTCTAATTGATATAATAAACTGGAAACTTCAATGTCCCAACGGACACTGAACCTGAAGACAGGTTAAACATGCAGATTGTGTTAAAGATGGATTAAACATGGACCAAAGCTCTACCTGCTGGTAATGTAGTCCACAGTACCAGGGCAACCAGCAGCAAAAACTACAGGCTTCAAGCACTCCATGAAGGGACAGATAAACTGGACAAGCACTTTATGTAGGACAGATAAACTTGAAACAAAGAAAATTAACAGTTAAACTTAAACTGTTATATAAACATAAAAAAGGGAAAATTAACAGTACTCAGAAAAAAACAAAGTGAAAGGCAAAAATAATTAAAAATGATAAGTTTAGTGATTAACAGTGAACTGCACACAACTTACTTTCTCTTTCTGCTTCTTTGTCCCAATTACAAATAAGACGTTGAGGATCCAGATGCCATGATGCAGTCTGGTACCTTTGAGTTATAAGATCAACAAGCTGAATTCTGATAACCATCAAGAATGAAGACGACTCATGGAGAACCTCTGTATCTTCATCATATCTAATCTTACTGTATTGTTACATTACTCTGTGGAACTACACAATGTCACATGAGAGCATGCAGTGCCACTATGGTCAAGTCAATTACCATATCTCCATAAACTGTATAAGTAATGATCAACTCAATTCTGACACCACAGTAACATCTGAGTTACCTTTGAATAAGCTAATAATTTCAAAGGGAATAACCTTTACACAGCTGGAAGATCAGGCAGAACAGCAATTCTCTGTGAGATATAGAGGGGCATCAGGTTTCACAGAAAGGAAGGATGAGAATAGAAACCAATACGGGGCAAATCTGGCCAGCACACTCAATATCACAGCTGGGAAGCAAAGTAGTAAGAATTATTGAGGAAGTAAATTTCACAGAATATTTTTGTTCATGTTTTGTCCTTTACTGAAGCACATACACTATATTGCCAAAAGTATTCGCCAAAAGTATGACATTGGTCCACCCTTTGCAGCTAGAACAGCTTCAACTCTTCTGGGAAGGCTGTCCACAAGGTTTAGGAGTGT
>JAOXYF010000020.1:552721-568178 GCA_028565775.1 Sternarchorhynchus goeldii | reverse complement strand
TATATACGACTGATGAGAGCCAAATTATATTCTATAGTTATTATTCTTGTTGATGTTTGATTAAAAAAATGGCTGTTATTAA
The DNA here is from genome assembly GCA_028565775.1 of Sternarchorhynchus goeldii. Taxonomy (NCBI): domain Eukaryota; kingdom Metazoa; phylum Chordata; class Actinopteri; order Gymnotiformes; family Apteronotidae; genus Sternarchorhynchus; species Sternarchorhynchus goeldii. The sequence goes on along the minus strand of JAOXYF010000020.1, from coordinate 568,096 downwards.
ATACTTCTTACCCTTTCTTAAACCACTTTGCACTCACAGCCCATAGTCAATATTATCGTCTGGAGAATTGAGCTTATAATGTAAGCGGAGCCTACTAGGAGAAATGTATAATGACACGAGATGCTGAAAATATTCTTCGGTGCAGCCAGCCACAGTTCTGACAACGCCACGTTGCTCCGTTGTCTAGGTTACCGATCAGACACGTACAGTTGCTACCTAGAGCAAGCCATGGATGCGCCAGAGAAAACCACAAAATACAACACCTTACACGTCATGAACAGACACACACATACACACACACACACACATATACACACACACACACACGTATTCCTCATCCTGCATCTGAGCTGAGAGAGGCGGGCTCAATAGCACGGGCGGAGCGGTGGAAGGCCTCTGTTCATTCTGCGGAGACTGCAGCGTCTCACAGTACCTTTTCTTCCTCCGCGCGGCTCCGATAGTGCTGTGATGTGAATATTAATGATGTTGCACGAGCCAGTGCGCTCCTTCTTGCCGTCTCTATCAGTCTGAAAGGTAAGCGCGCATTTATGGTTTTCAGGACGCGTTTCTACGCTTTATATTGTTCTATTTTCTTTTTTTTTCTGAAGGTATCATTGATTCGTTGGAAGCGATAATAGCTTTTCAGTGAATGCGCATGCATGATAATGAAGCCATGATGGTTAATTCTCAATGGGCGAAACTAGTCATTGAGCTTTACATTAAATTATGTTGTACTCTAAATTAATTAGGCATTTTTGCACATCGGCCATTATAGAGGCGCTTTGACACTGAGCAACAGCCGTGTTACCTTGTTTATACCTTTATATCGCCGTGTGCTTGTCCTAATGTGCGCATACATTAAGATACATTTGACTACTATCTATGTTTACGTAGCTTATATGAAACATAAAAATATATTGTTTGGTTGACAGATTTGTAACAACCTTCCTTAATATAAAAAAAACAGACTTTGAGTTTAAAAAACGTTTCTTTATATTTTTCTATCTGGTATTCAACAAGTACATTAAAGGTGGCGTTAGTGCAACCTTTTCTTATAGGCCAAGCTAAACCACCATCTTTGTGTGTGTGTGTGTGTGTGTGTGTGTGTGTGTGTGTGTGTGTGTGTGTGTGAGAGAGAGAGAGAGAGAGAGAGTGTACATTTTAGAGGGATAATTAATTTCATAGTTGAATTATGACTTAGTTACGTTTTTGCTGGTAGTAGAAAATAGTTTCATTTGGTGAGTTTCTTAAAGTACCACACTTCTCTCACTTCCTCATCATTCTTTTATTCATTTTGGCATTATAGTTCACCAAGGTGAGTGTTGTGTTAGTAGTAAATGTGCAGATACTGTAAATTGCTGATATCAAGAAACAATAATAACTAATCTGCATGAGAACACATAAAAGTTGAGTCATATACAATGGGTTTTGCACATGCGATATAATACTATAAGATGATGTATGAATCTAACCTTTAAATAACTGTTTTGGATATTGTAAGAGCTGATATATATATATAAGAAATATATATATATATGTATTCTGCTTATATAATTTTGATATATTTCTGTATCTTTCATATTCCTTTGCCCAAAAGATAAGGATTTGCAGTGTTAAGTGGTATATTCAAATCTAAATCTTCTTTAGTATTGGTAGTGCTGCCTAATGCTTAGTGTTATGTTCTGTCTTAAATAACAAAGCAAGGTTCTCTCTGTGCACACCATAAACTGAACCCATGGACTTTGGAAACCACAAAATGATATCATGCCACATTACAAACAATCACAAGCCATCTAACAGGTGTTTGGAGTTCACAAGCAATGCCCTCTGCCTAACCAACGCAATATCATTAAATGATATGCAGGTAAATTGTGCCTTTTTAGGTTATCTTGGATGTCTTTATATGGTGTAATATTGGCTGGTATTTTAGACACAAATGATGAAATTCTAAATCTGTTAAAAAAGCCATGTTAAAAGGGCAAGACATTTTTTCAATGATTCTTCTTCATATTATGAAACAACCATTATACCGACACCTAGTGGCAGGATGTTTCAGAGATTCTCTACTAAATATTCAATATGTTAAACATGACTGCCTTCGTACGTGGGACCAACTGTGTGGAGCATTAACTGGTTAATTTGAGGGCTAAATCAATTTGAATATTCATCTCAGGTGAGCTTCACTTCAAAGAAAATATTTCAAAATAAATAATCTCTTTCATAAATACTGTTTGCTACCTTTAGCGGTAAAAATGAATTATTAAGTCTAAAATTATTTGCCAAACCGCAGGCAGATATGAAGTGAATATGAATATGAGTACGAAGTGAATGTGAATACGAAGCAAATATGAATAAGAATATGAATGTGAATATGAATGTGAATATGAATATGACATGAATATGAATACGCCTTGAATATGAATATGGAGTGAATGCCACACACTAACATGTTTTGCAATGCATATGTTTGTTAGCAAAACTGGTGGACGGGTAGCTTTCTTTGCAATGAACACAACCCACAAGTTTGTCTTTTGGTGAAATAAGTATGGCCCAGAACAAATGTGAAGTCATGCTTCATGGTATCATAAAGCTGTGGACAAGCAGAAAGTTCACACAAAACGATGTATAAAAGCAGTATTTTGATTACATATATACTAAAGCACACTAACTGACAGAGTACACAATTTGCTTGTTATAACCCTATTGCAAAAAACAAGTCAACTAGTAAATTTTCTGGAAAATTTGTGCAGTAAAACTTATTGTTTTGCTGGATGCTCAATCTCTGATTAAACATAAACTATTTCTAAAGATGTGAAGACAATGTTTCTGCAAGAGCAAAGCTTTATTTCTAAGGTCATAATTTGACCTTGACTGTGTTCATCTGCTTCACCACCGCAGGTATGCCAAGCTGAGTATGCCAAGCTCGTCTCCCTTTCTTAAAGACTGAACATAAAGTTCTTAAAGTGAACTGAATATAATGATTCATAATGGCACCAAATTAACTTTCAAAGCAGAACCATAGTTAACAATTGTACATAAACATGCCTACACATGAAGCAATTCTTTGTCTGACCAAAGTTTCCAGTTTCCAAAACCTATTCTTCCCTAATGTCTCCAACACCCAACATTGATAAATGTAAATCCAGAGTAGAATCTGAGCTACTCTGACAGTCTGCTGTGATCTTAGCAGTACAACAAAAGAGAAAATGAGTGGTAGTTCCTGAAGCTCTGTGTGCTGAAAGACTGCCAGCCATGTCATTAGTCCTGACTAGCTGAAGAATGTTCCATTTCTCCTCGAGGCTCTCCTAATACTGCCATTACTGTTTATGAGCATTGTACTCCATTCTGCAGCTTCCTTAGTGTGAAACACATCAGGTTTTGCCAGGTGTTGGACCTTGGTTTTACTGTTATAAATTAGGGTTAGGGTTAGGGTTAGACTTAGGGTGATGTTACATCTGTGCCTAGTGTAGTGTGTGTAATGTCAAGATTTGGAAGTCTAGTGCAAAGATTTCCTCTCATAAGGATTTCCACTGGAGAAAGAACACTTTATTGAGGTCAACACCAGAAGATGTTCAGAAGGGTTACTATAGATCTGTATTACTCTTTGCGAGATTTAAGGCTCTGGACTTTAACAGCAATCTCATTTGCTAGATCTGGATAAACTGATAATGTTCTTCAACTGCAGATAATTCACAAGAAAATTAAGAACTAGTGAAAGCTATGGTGAACAACGATTTCCAGTGAACTCATAGTTTGTACTGAAATTACAGACAGCAGAGCAATTTCTAAGTCATATGACAGATAGTCAGTGGCTAACTAGTATCTCCCATTACAGTGGAAGAAAACTGGTATCATAGTTTTGAGTAAACTTTGGACAGAATCATCATCAGGCCTAGACAGCCATCGGGAGTCCCGGGAACTTTCCTAGTGGCATGTCAGCTGGCCTGGATGGTCAGGGTAAATAATGTTACAATGTATGATGAACTACACACACAGTTTGAGAACACACACTGTCTCTACAGTCCTATTTGACAGTCCTGTTTAACACACAGTCTCTACAGTCCTGTTTAACACTCACTGTCTCTACTATCCTGTTTAACACACAGTCTCTTACAAATATAGTTTCCCAATCATTGTGCAGCGGATTGTTTATTCATTTGTCTTCTTATGTCTTAATGTAAATTTACCATGATAAAAAGTGTGTTTTCCAGCTGATGTGTAATTGCTCACTCATGGATGGAATATGAAACAAGTTTGAATCAGATTACCAGCCTGAACAGCTGTCCCTGTCTGGTCCTGCTCAGTATCTGTGTTTACATTTGGCAAATGGCTTTCTCTTATGCACTATTTCTATTATATTGGGATACAATCACGTGGCCGCTCATTATCACCCACATCATCATCCACAATCATTATCATCCACAATTTTGAACTTACAGTCTCAGTGGATACTACTGACCTATTCTGCCATCTATGCCCCATATTTTACATAACTTTGAAGAAAATCAGGTCTGTTGAAGTTTTTTATTCTATTTTCCTAAGCTGATGAGTGAAAATAAACCTACAAATTTGTCCCTCAATAATATAATTTTTTACCTTACTTCGATAGTGCACTCACTGCCACCACTTTTGTTGAACCAGTATGGCCACCGTGACACTTGATATGGAAGAAATGCAATGGATGGTCTACACATGAGCCGATTGAGACTGTCAAACAAAGTTAACAGCACTGGCAGCTATACATGAAAGAAAGTGGAACACCAGTCTCCCAGAGCAGGGGAGCATGATGTCCAAGAGCGAATCAGAAATATGAATGTCTTTAATAGCCTGTATGTTTGGAACTCCTCAAGCTGAGCACATACAACTTTCCTGGCCTCCAGCCCTCTGCCCCTAACATGAGCTCTGTCATATCACATTTATTATCCTTTTGCCTTCCACTGTCTTATGGAACAGTTGAAAACCAACTAATTACAAAGGAAAGTTTGTAAAAGCTATGTGCCAAAATGAGTGTTAAACATGATTTATACTCGGCTCACCAAGTTTGACTTTGCAGTACCATTTTTATATATCATATCTTTTTATTTGTTAAGTAGTGAACACTATCCATTTATCTTGCTATTTCTTCATGTTTTGGGATTTTGGAACATTATTCATAGATTCTGAACTTTTGGACCAATGCATATACACAGCACTGTGTTTTATTATCTCACATTCTAATGCACCAATAGTTTTCTTCAACCGTTCTGTCCAAATCTGTTTCAGGTTGTACACAGGGACACAAACCTTCAAAAATAAACATGTGCCAAATGATATTTGTAAAATTATATCTGTAAAATAATATTATATCCAGTCACTCTGCTTGGGACTTTAAAAAAATTACACTTGCCTAAATAGTCTTTAAAATGTACTTTCTCCTAGCAAAGAAATCATGACCTTCTGCAACGATGATGAATAGGTGTGACTGGTATTTTGTCTTTCACCTTCACTACCAGCTTACAAGTGTGCCATGGGCTGGAATCAAAGGTTTTGTCCTGTTTTGTCTGAGTATGGAATTATGGCTTTTGAACTTCTGATCATGAATTACAAAAAATCACTTAGTCAGATTACCATATTTGGAAATTTGTGCTTTCAGTTTCAAGTCTCTTCCTGCACCACCAGTTTCAGCCCTTTTGTCCATCATATACGTATTCCTCTTATGGTCTCTAGTCCAGTTCCTACCCCATGTTTCCTGCCCCAGTTCGTACTCCTTTTTCGTTCCTGTCATGACAGTCTTCTGTTACTGCTTTGTTCTTTGGTTCTGTGCCTGGTTTTGTTCCTCATTTTGTTTCTAGTTCAGCCCCCCAAGTCTGTTTCTGGTCTTGTCTCTTTTTCTGTGTTTCCATTTAGCTTTGGTTTTAGTCACTGGTTCTGCTTCTAGTGTTTCCTGTGTTAATCCATTTTCTAGGTCAAGTCTCTACACTCTTGTGCTGGTAACTACTTTCTAGTGTTGCTATTCTTGCTTCTGGTTCTGCCTCTGGTTTTTACTCATTGTTTTCTCCTTGTTCTTGATTATGTCACTAGTTTTGTTTCTTATGTATTCTATAGTCTAGTGTTTGCTCAAAGCTTCCCTATGTCAAAGTCAAAGTCAAATTTATTTATATAGCACTTTTTACAACAAAAGTCACAGCTTTACAAATGCATTGGTCCAAGTCCCCAATGAGCAAACCAGGCAAAGCTCATTCCCAAACACTCCCTAGGCAGGAAGTAGGAAGAAACCTTGGGAGGACCAAGACTCAAAAGGGAAACTTTCCTTCATTGGATGGCCCAGCTATGTGTTGATTTTCAAGTCAAGTCAAGTCAAATTTTATTTATATTTTTACAACACATGTTGTCACAAAGCAGCTTTACAACTGTATGGGTCCAGATCCCTAATGAGCAAGCCAGAGGTGACAGTGGCAAGGAAAAACCCATCCTCCATTGGGGGATTTTGGGTTTTTCCAAAAACCCATCCTCCATTGATTTTGCTGGATTATGATCTCTGGAGTGTTAAGGATTATGAGAATAGACCTGCTTTTAATAAACGTTGCTTGTGTCCACTTGCCTTAAGCACCTTACTCTGGTATATTATCTTTTTGTTTATGTGGGAGTAAATGACCTACCATTTTACTCTCCATGCCAGAACAATGCAAAAATATAATCTTTGTAATGCTGGTATAGAGGGGGTGAGATGCGAATGAGCACCGGGATTGTCTTTATTGTCCATAGTCAGCATAAACAAAAGCAAAGGCAATCAGCCAAATGCAGGACTTGCAGCATCTTTTTAGTACGTATTTGCCAAGAAACACTCGAGGCATCCGGGTACGACCAAATAGAACAGCAGTTATGGACTTAAATAGGAGAATAGGAACAAGGGAGTGAATAGAAACAAGGGACTGAATAGGACGCAAGCACAGGTGTTAGTAATGGGACAGTGAAGAGCAGGACAGGTGTGTGTGAGTGGCAGTGGACATGTCCCTCTGACTGGGTGCCCTGCACACCATGATACTCTTATTTAATAGTGTGGTTATCTGCTTTTTCTGCATTTTACATTTACTGGTATAATCAGAATAGTAAATTAGTGCTGGTGGTTTCATAATTACTTTTTTATGAAGTAATTTTAACAAATTGTTTAATAGAATGTGGTCAAATTATTTTCTACAGTGTTTCCCAAAGGTCTGAGATATATATTTTGAAAGGTATATAACAGACTAATTAAATACAAAAACAAAACAGAGCTTTACATTGCTAAAGTTTTACATTGTTCACAGGTCATCTGCTACAATTATATTGGAATTTTACTGTAGTAACTGATTTAAATATTAACATAAATTTAGTTGTGTTTACTATTTAATGTATGTATTTAATATTGAATTTTATTTATTGCATTTAATTACATTTACTTCAATAGTAACAACATCAATAATAAAAATTGTACTATAAAATAAGAAGCAATTAAAATAAGTAAAGCAATTTTTAAAAGATTGGTTTTTAGACCAGTTTTAAATTCTTAAAATTTAAAAAACTTAGGACCCATGAGAAGAGAAACTCGGTCGTACTGCTTTGAGTTATAGGTAGGTGCTTGTCATCTATATTTGTATATCACTGAGACAAGCGGTGAATTAAAGGAGAGAGTAGGGGTTGGCATAATGAACATATAAAGCTGCATATCATCAACATAACAAGGAAAATATACCATACGTCAGCATCAATAAATCAAGGGTGTGGGCTGCTTAATTGCAACTGAATTATTAGCTGAGAACAAAGGTTTTATTTAGGCCAATCATTTTATTCTATTGGATCACCACCTTATCATGGTGTGGAGGTTTGCATGCCTACATGATCCTAGAAGCTATGTTGTTAGGGGCAAAAGCTTCTGGTAGGGTCTCCTAAGGCAAACAGGTCCTAGGTGATGGGCCAGACAAATAGTGATCTATAAAACCTCCATAAAACCCCTATGATGCAAGCTAGCAGGACCCAGCTTCCCTCACTCTGTTCAGGGTTAATGGGGCCTCATCCTGGAGCCAGGACTAGGGGCTCCTCAGCAAGCACCTGGTGGCCAGGTCTTTACCCATGGGGCCCAGCCAGGCTCAGCCCAAATGATTTACAAGGGCCCACTCTCCCATGGACAAACAACCCATAGAGAGTTAACTATCAAGGTTCAGTGCAATCGGGTGGTGGCTGAAGGTGGGGGGCCTTGGCATTCTGCTCCTTGGCTACTGAATCTGGCTCTCGGAACATGGAACGTGACCTCTCTGGTAGGTGAAGGAGCCTGAGTTGAGGTGTGAGGTTGAGAGACACCAACTAAATATAGTTGGGCTCACCTCAACACATGGCTTGAGCTCTGGATCAGATTCCCTTGAGGGGGGCTTTGATGATCGACTTTATAGTCGTATAGAATTTGCAACCATAACTTCACCCGGGTGAAGAAAGGAGCGGACCTGTCAACCAATCACCACCTAGTGGTGTGTTGGATCAGATGGCAAGTGAGAATGCCGGATAGACCTGGCAGACCCAAATGTGTCGTGAGGGTTTGCTGGGAACGTCTGGCTGAGGAACCTGTCAGAGAGATCTTCAACTGCCACATGTGACAAAGCTTCGACCACATCCCAAGGGAGGCCGGGCACATTGAGTCTGAGTGGGCCTTGCTCCGTGACTCCATTGTCAATGCAGTCAATGAGTTGTGGCCACAAGGTCGGTGCCTGTCGCAGTGGCAATCCCAGAACTTTATGGTGAACACCTCAGTTAAAGGAGGCCATCAAGCTGAAGCAAGAGTCCTATTGGGCCTGGATGGCTTATGGTATATTACATAGGCAGCAAAAAGGTACCAAAGGGCCAAGTGAATGGTGGTTTCGACTGTTGCCGAGGCAAAAACTTGAACGTGGGAGGAGTTTTGTGAAGCCATGGAGAACGACTGTTAACTGGAGCATGAGGAACTTGTTCTGGCAAAACTGTCAGGTGACTGAGGAGAGGAAAGCAGTTCCCAACCAACACAGTATACAGTGAGTCTCAGGGGTTGCTGACTTTGACTGGGGATGTCATTGGATGGTGGAAGAAATACTTCAAGGATCCTCTCAATCCCTCCAGCACCCCACCAGATAGCCAGAGTAGTTGGAAAACTCTTTGGTAGCAATGCACTAGGGGTGGAGGGGGTCCATCTGGAGTACCTCAAGCCTCTGCATGCTGTAAGGCTGTGCTGGTTTACATGTCTTTGCAACATCACATGGTGGTGCCCCTGGAATGGCAGACAAGGATGGTGGTCTCTCTTTTCAAGAAAGGGGACTGGAGGGTGTGTTCCAACTACTGGGGGATCACACTCCTCAGCCTCCCAAGCAAGGTCTGTGCAGGGCTACTGTAGAAGAGAGACCGACTGATAGTCGAATCCCAGTGACAAGAGGAACAATGTAGGTTTAACCCTGGTTGGGGAACACTGAACCAGTTTGGAGAATTCAGGGTACGGGGCAATTCAGTCCAAGCAGGAGTTTGGTTCACATGGTAAGTCAGACTTCCAGTTTGGGTTGGATTCTGCCCTTTGTCACAGATTCTGTTCATATCTTTTATGGATAGAATTTCTCAGCACAGCCAAGTGGTGGAGGGAGTCCGGTATGATTGCCTCAAGATTTCTTTTTTCTCAAGTCTTCTTTTTGTGGATGATGGTCCTGTTGACACCTTCAGGCCAGGAGCTATAGCTGTCTCTGGGCCCATTTGCAGCCAAGTGTGAAGCGGCTAGGATGACCATCAACACCTCTAATTCTGAGACCATAGTACTTAGTCGTAAACAAGTGGAATGCTCCCTCCGGGTCAGGAGTGAATTCTTGCCCCATGTGGAGGAGTTATCCCAAATATTTTGGGATCGGGATCTTGTTCATGGGTAAGGGAAGGATGGAATGAGAGGTTGACAGGCAGATTGGTGCAGCATTTGCAGTGATGTGGACCCTGTACCAGTCCATTATGGTGAATACCAGTCAATCTGCGTTCTTACTCTCATCTATGGTCATGAGCTCTGGGTAGTGACCAAAAGGAAAAGATACAAGCGATTGAAATGAGCTATCTCTGCAGGGTGGTTGGAGATAGGGTGAGGAGCTTGGCAATCTGGGAGAGGCTTGGAGTAGAGCTGCTGCTTCTCCATGTTGAGAGGAGCTAACTGAGGAGGTTTGAGCATTAGATCCAGATCCAAATCAGATTCATGCCTGGATCACCTCCTTAGGGAGGCATCCAGATGTCCCCTGGATGCCTCCTTAGGGATGTGTTGCAGGCATGTCCAAAGGAGACCACAGGGAAGACCCAGGACATGTTGGAGAGATTATATCTCTCGACCATCCTGGGAACGCTGCAGTATCCCCCCAGAGAAGCTGGAGGAGGTGGCGGGGGGAGAGAGAGGCCTGGACTTCTTTGCTTAGGCTGCTGCCCCTGCGATCTGAATAGTGGTAGAAGATGGATGGATGGATCTATAAATCTACTGCAACTACTGTAGAGGGTATAATTTCTTAAATGCTAATTGAAACAAAAAGGAATGACTTAATGAACCAAACATATACAAATTCATTAATAAACTATATTTAATATTTGCTTTATAACCACCACAACTAAAAATTTGAAGGTGCAGGCAGTGGAGTGGCTAGTAATTTTAGCTGGTTAACCCCAGCCCCCCAGTGACCCTTCATCCACAGTCCTGTGCATTCTCTAAGACATTGCATTCCATCTATATCATTGTCACAAACCTGAGTGAATGCATGAAGCAATTGGGCAACAGTACCAAACACCTCAGATTACCATAGAACTCCATGACCAAGTGGGAAAATCCTGACTAAGAAATAATTATTTCCAATAAAATTACCTGTTCCACAATTATTGGCACCCATAACAATTTCTAAGATATAAATGTATTTGAACCATTTATGTAATTTCTACTGTAGTTTATAAAGTGGATCAAAGTATCTAGGAACCTTTAATTAGTAATTCATCACACAGTAATTCCTGTATCCCTGGGGTATAAATATGGCATTACACAGAGGCCTATTTCTCTTACTCACTCTTAAACATGGGAAAGACAAGAGAACACACTATTAAAGTAAGGCAGACATGTGTCGACCTTCATAAATCAGGCACTCCTTCAAAATAGCCACTCACCTGCAGATGCCCTTATCTACAGTCAGTGCAATCATCAAAAAGTTCAAAACATCTAGAACTGTGACAAACAAGCCTGGAAGAGGATGCAAGTGTGTCTTGCCACCATGCACAGTGAGAAGGATGGTAAGAGAAGTAAAAAGTTCTCCAAAGCTCACTGAAAGAGAATTAAATCAAATGGTGGCATCTTGGGGTTACTAGGTCTCCCAAACAACCATCAGGCGCTATCTACATGCCAACAAGCTGTTTGGGAGGCATGTTTGGGAGAAATCATTTTCTGAGTTATACTCATAAGTGTAAATGGGTGGAGTTTGCCAAGCGGTACTGAGATTTTAACTGGGACAGTGTGCTTTGGTCAGATGAGACCAAGATAGATCTTTTTGGCAACAAACAAGTGGGTCTGGCGTAACACCAAGGATGAGTACGCAGAAAAACACCTCAAAAAAAGTATGGGGGGAGGATCGGTGATGCTGTGGGCCTGTTTCTCCTCCAAAGGACCTGGGAACCGTGTAAGGATACATGGGAATATGAACTCTTTGAAATATCAGGATATTTTGAATCACAATCTGGTGGCAATCACAATCTGAAAAAAAAAATTATTGCTATGTGATGCTTTTATCTTTGCTTTGGTGTCAGTTTTATTCCTTGTTTGTTGTGCAATTGTACTAAATAAAAATCTAGATTTTTTATATTTTCTATTAGGTTAAAGAGATTTGAGCAGTAAATAGTAGTTTTAGTGGTTTGAGCAATAAATAATGCTCTTCTATCATGAAGAATGCTTTCCTTCGATGTTTTTTTCTCCTTTGGAGGTTTACTGTCACTGGCAAAGAACATTCAGACAAAATGACCAGTTTGATTACTGACCAGATTAATGACCAGTAACAAAAACAAAACTGACTAAAAAGTGCACTAACTATAGCTGTAACAGGGCAGTAAGGCTGTCAGGGGGATTAGGGTGAGGTACCCTGGCAGATTGTGCCCCTGGAGGACAGAACCTCCTAAGATGGACTCTAATGGAGATGAGGTGGAACAAGGAAGGGACCGGGAGAAGTGGTCTTTGCAAAGCATTTATATAGGGGAGGGTATCCTGGGGGAGATCAGGCTAATGAGACTGGGGTAGGATGACTTATGTTCTCTATGTCTATGCCAAATGTCAGCACTAAATCAAGCATATGTCCACCAAATTGTGTGATTCTCCTATACATTGAGTGACACTAATTGACCTAGAGCCCATTGTCAAAGAGTCTTGAGCACTATCAAAGTGGATGTTGCAGCCAACAATAATAGCTCTTTCTGCCAAAGAAAATCGAGAGGAATTCTGCAAAATCGTTAATAAATTTTAGTGTTCTGGGTTCTGGTGGCCTGTAGATATCAGAAAAAGACTGGGTGGGTTTCTTTGTACTGGTTACATCATTTATATATCATTTAGACCTCTTTTGTTTGAGTCAGTATGATTGTCTCCACCATCATTGCCTCCACCATCATCCAAGTAGTTATTATGCCCGCACTATAAATTCTGCTACCAGTCAATTGTTCTCTGATGCTTATCTAGCATCACCTTTTTACAGTAATTCAGACCTCTCTTTGCCTAGCACAAATTTGGAAGATTTGATAAACCTCTCTAATTCCACTTGTTCAGATATCTTGGACTCTATTGCTCCATTTAGAGTTAAAAGACCAAATGCTAAAACCCAAGCTTGGCTTAATTCTGAAACATGTTCTCTTAGGCAGGAGTGCAGAAAAGCAGAGCGCAAGTGGAAGAAAGATAAACTCCAGATCTCTTATGAAATATTCAGGGATTCATTGGTTAATTTTCAGCGTTCTGTAAAAATGGCTAGAGCCAAATACTTTTCAGATTTGATCTCTAGCCACTCTCATAATCCTAAAGTCCTTTTTAACACAATCAATGCAATTTTATGTCCAGAGGAGAATCAGCATATTGAAGAGTCTCCTGAATTTTGTGAGAAATTTCTACGCTTTTTTGTTAATAAAATTGAGTCTATCAGATCGGCCATCTTCACATTAGGCTATGAGTCCGCTGAGTCCACGGCCTGTTCTGCTTCTCTGACCCAGTTTGACTCTGTGTCTTTGTACTTTTTAACTGATATTGTAATTCATATAAAGCCCACCTGTGTCTCGTCAGGGTGTGTGTATATAAGCGTATGCATGTCACTAGGTCCTTGTCGGTCTATGTTTGGTTTGTCATGCTCATTGGTTTGCGTCGTGGTAAGCGTTTCTCCTCTTGTCCCTATGTTTGTCAAACGAAATCAAAAATAAACAGTTCATGTATATAACTCACGTTGGAGTCAGTTTCGATTGTTTCAGCTTTTCCGGACTCTAAGCGTAGTATATAATGCCCCACTTTGTGAAAAATTTGTTGAATTAAGGATCTTCAAACAAATTAGTGATTTGTTTGATCTCCATCTGGTGATGAGTTGTTTCATTTGTTTGATGTTTAGAATAAAAAAAATAGAAGGGCACTGATTATGATGGGTTGGATTCTAGAATCTGAAATGAATAGAATTTGAATTACTGGTAAGAGTCAATAAGAGCAAATGATTAAGGCATGATGAAAAGGTTCTCTGATTCTCTGATTAATGGGTACTTCAGTCACCAACCATCACCACGATCAAAATCATTCAGGTATAGGTTTAATGTTTCTACAAATAAATGTGGTGGAAGATCTGTCAAAAGTGGGATTAATAACTGTACTGAAGTCACCCCCAAATACAACTGTATGATATACAACTGAGAAGTTGAATAGTGAACAAAAAAAATGTAGGGAAGAAAACTGGGTCATTGGGCCTACATCGGTATACAGTATGTTTAATGGTGGTGTAACAACTTCAGTATGTTAATATCATCCTTTAGGATAAGTGAAGTAGAAATGAGTGCTGGTGAATTTTTTTTTGTCTTTTCATAGTATTGTAAATTGAATATATTAGACTTTTTTTTGGGGGGGGGGGTTGCAAATTCAAATGTATCAGTCATATGTCTGCTTGTGATATGATAAGGTGGTTTATAAATTGAATTCTATTTACCTACGAACCTTTTTTCATGACGAAAATGAGACGATAACTAAAAAAACTACATAAAAGATAGCTATGACGAAATGAATCGACACTTTCATCAACGAATAAAAAAAAAGACAAAAAGGTTTGGCAGGAACAATGTGCAATCAGAGCTGATGGAGTTTTGTGAAAGGCCGGGACAAGTTAGGAAAACATCTAATCATAACTACTTCTGCGTATATGGAGAGGCGGGACAAGCCAGGTAGCCATCCTGTAACGTTTCCCGAGCGTTAGGCAGAGAGGTTGAGGGATCCATTCGAAGATAAGAAGTTTATTGTGGCAGGCAAAAAGCAGAGTCATACAATGAAACAGGGTCAAGAACTAGATCAGATAAATGGCAACGGTACAAAAGGGGCAAGGCAAAAACAGTATCCAAAAACCAGGCAGAGAGTCGACAAACCAAAGACGACAACAGGAACATGCAGAGGTACAACAGGGCAAGGCAAAAAGACAAAAACCGGGAACAGGCAAGAAGACAAATCCAAAAACGAGAACAAACAATACAAAGACCTCTCGGTACGCAACTAGTGTTGGCAATACTTCACATTGTGTACATGGTACAGGGAACCTAATATAAGGGTGCTAATGAGAGGATGAGAAACATGTGATGGTGGAAAGTTCCATGAACACAAATTCTAGGAGGTGAGACACCTACAGGCCGTCTGAGGTACTGCTGGACCTGACATACCTGACACATCCAATCAAGCACATACATGAACAAATTTGATCTAAACCCGGGAAGCCCATACTAACCTGTGAACTGTCATTACTCATGAAGGAACTAAGTTATGACAATGTCAGCAGGGAGAAAGAGAAGAGCCGATGTATGGACACGTTTCTCCTTTTGACGTCGTCAAAACAAGACGATGTGTAAACCATTAGATTAGATTAGATTAGATTCCACTTTATTGTCTTCACACATGTACGAGTACAAGGGAACAAAATGCAGTTTAGCATTTAACCAGAAGTGCAATAAGCAGCAGTGCAGAAGTACAATAGATACAATATATACAGAAAGAAGGCAGAGGTATGGACAAGATACAGGTGAATATATTATAGATGTTATGTAAGCTTTAGTAAAATATACTGTGACGGCGGGGTGGAGGGAGCAAAGGCGGACGCTGTAGGGAACATACTTAACAGGGTTTTTATTAAGAGTGTT
>JAOXYF010000020.1:526003-552147 GCA_028565775.1 Sternarchorhynchus goeldii | reverse complement strand
CAGCTTAGAGTACATGAATTTGGGTCTATCTGAGCTACCCTAGATATTCCAAGTATCCCTAAGCACTTTTGTGAGTCACTCTGGATAAGAGCATCTGCCAAATGCCATAAATGTAAATGTATAAGCTCCTTAATTGTAAATAAGTGACTAAACACAGGCTTCAGTTTTAAATGGACAAGCAGTCAAATGCAAAACTTAATTCTCAGCAGTTTAGAACTGCTGAGAATTGGTTGAGAAGGTTGAGAATGTGCAGAACATCTCAGAGAGAATGGACAGAAGAACTGCTAAAATAGAATGTACAGAAGAACTTCTCAGAGAGAGAATGGACAGAAGAACTGCTGAGAGAGTATGGACAGAAGAACTCAGAGAGAATGGACAGAAGAAATGCTGTTCCGTATACTGCCTAACTGGCTCTCATATACTATTTTTCTAGACTTTGTTTTTAAACATTTCTTAGGAGTGGTATTCCCAGTAGAGGCAGATATAGAACTTCAGTGCAGCAAAGAAGAAGAGGCACAATGATACAGTTGGAGGCATTTATCAGAGTCAATTATTACAATATTAAGTTTCTTATCGCAAAATACTATATTTTTTAAAGATTTGCATAACTATAGATTTCATTGTTTCCACATTTTTCTGGGGTTCAAGTTGGACTTTTGACATTCATTCATCACATCCAAGCGCTGCTTGATCAAAGACAAACGTGAAACATGATGTGATAAACAAACAGAATATTAACATGAAACACATATAATAAACAATAAAAACATTAACCACAAACAGAATATTAACATGAAACACATGATAAATAAACAGTATTAACACAAAACAAAGGATAAAAAAACACATTAACCGAAATGTTCTCCATAGTTTTCCACATATTTCAAATGTAAGTGCATCCATAAATGCACTAGCCTTTGCATTTCCTTCTTCCTGGCTTGGCTTTTAAGGAAATCATGTGCAGCTGGCCTATACCTCTACCAGCAAAGCACTGCAGTCTACAGTATATTTGCATTGAAAGTTTTAATATAATTTTTGATGCATGTTTCTAGGATTACCAGCATTCTCTGTTTTGTACATTATTATTATTATTAACAAAACAATAATGATAATAATAATAATATAAACAGTAGCAGTAGTAGCAGTAGAGTACCTTTAGTCGAGTTTTTTACTCAGGTATACTCCAATAAAGGGCTTGCTAGCAAAGTAGTGCAATGATATCGGACAATAACTGTGTGGAAGTGGAACTACGGTGAGCTGTCTGTTACTTTTCTGTTAAATGTATTTACAATTCTGTTATCGTATTTTTCATGCTTTAATAAAGCTACATCCATGACTACTACTAATAATTACAGATAATGATAACAATAACCTGCCTGACGCTACATAGACAACATTTCCTTTGACTGTCATGTATGAAATTGTAGAAGAGTACAGGAAGCTATT
This sequence comes from Sternarchorhynchus goeldii, assembly GCA_028565775.1. Classification (NCBI taxonomy): domain Eukaryota; kingdom Metazoa; phylum Chordata; class Actinopteri; order Gymnotiformes; family Apteronotidae; genus Sternarchorhynchus; species Sternarchorhynchus goeldii. The sequence continues at coordinate 550,701 of JAOXYF010000020.1, read as the reverse complement.
TTTTCAGTATTGATCAATAATAATGTTGTTTTTTCAGTATTGATCAATAATAATGTTGTTTGGGAAGTGCAGAAATACTGTTTTCTCAAAGTGGAGGTTAGTGCTATCAACTTGTCCCTATTACAGTCCACTTCAGATAGTTTTTAAACCCAAACAGACATGTCCATGTCTTTACATGCAAGCTTTACATGCAGTGTTGTCTGTATAAGCTCCTTAATTGTGAATAAGTGACTAAACACAGGCTTGAGTTTTAAATGGACAAGCAGTCAAATGCAAAGATTTAGCACTACAGCTGACCGAAGTTTTGGAAACCAAAGTTATTCAATCTAATAATGTTGTGGTAAGGTTTTTATGGTTATTTGACTTTAAATGTCATACTGACTGAGGTACATTTGGTTGTGGCATGAGGTATATGCCATTATATCTGAAATGTGTCCCTTGTTGTGGAGTGGTGGAGGTGGGAGAGATAGGGAACATTTATCCAAAAATGTTTAAGAACCACTCAACATTCTGGTAGGAACAGTAATTACAATATGCGATAACAGACAAACTGATGTTGATAGTTTTGGAGCAGATTGAATAGGCCTCCCTCACGCTTCCAGGTGTGTTGTAGAACCTGCAGTGACTGCAGGGGCTAAACTGCTTTCAAGCAGCCAAGAGAAAGGTTTCTTTAGATTAATTTTTAAAATTGAGTTATTTAGTCTGTAAAACTATACCTCATAACTTCCATGTAAAATGGCAAACATTAATGTTAGCCTACATGTTCCGTATTGCGGTAGTATTTTATTGATGCAAACAGTAGCTAGCTAACAGTAGCTAAGATGTTATACAAGGTGACATTAGTAAAGTAATAGTAAAAATCTATTTTATTGTAGATGTTTTATTTCACTGTGCTAGCAGCTTTCTTTTTGAAACTGTACAGTATTGTATTCCCCTCCTGAGATCCATGTGCTTTTGTTTTGGTTTGTGTCTCATGTTTTGCCATTCCCAGCTCTTGACTGAATTCAATCAGTCTTATTTCTGTTCTGCTGTGCTGTGTATTTCTACCCTGTAGGAACTGTTACAGGAGATGTGTTGTCTTAGTTCCCTGTGTTTTAGCTCACTGGATGATGACATTCTTTTTGCTTTTGTAGTGGCCTTATGTTGTCCTCTTCTGTATTTTGCTTTGTTCTGTTTCTGACTATGTCTTCGAGATTTTCTTTTCTGTCTCTTGACTGTATGACTATCCACTGTCTCACATACAGTGACAATGGATTCAGCTTCAGTTGCCAATTATGTAACAGCTATAACCATGATAATTAAGCTCTTACTGGTAATAACTTCAGCTGTAGACTGGTCTTGGTAATGTCACAAGTTTCAAATAGCTAGCAAAGAAAAATTCTAGTTTTGGCACATAAATTGTAAAATTACAATCTTGGTAGCAATTAGGCATTTTTCTACATTGGTAAAGTTATTTGTATTCCCATATTATGTTAAAAAAAACTATTAAACAATAGCTTGCTTTTCCATTAAACTGCTAAATGTATTATTATAACTTTTCTTTTAATAAGCTCTACTTAATCTTATCATAATTGTAATCACCAGTATACTAACGTGTTCATACTGGTATACCTGTCCAGTTTACTGATGTTTTCATAGTCCTATATCTGTCCAGTGTACTGATGTGTTCATACTGGTATATCTGTGCAGTATACTGATGTGTTAATACTGGCACATCTGTCCAGTTTACTGACGTGTTCATATTGGAGTATCTGTTCAGACTTCATATGGACCATGTAAACATGCCTAGGGGCAAGTCAGTTTTACTAAAAATGTAAAAAATCAAACAAACAAAATAAAAAATTATACTATTATTATTTAAGTATAACGTTTAAGTATATACTATTATGATTTAAGTATTCTGTTGAAAAAAGTATTCTGATTTGTAACTCATTGTTAACGGTGTGATGTTTGCTTGTAGCCATGGCTAAAGGTAAATTCAATGGTGTGATGTTTGCTTCTAGCCATAGCTTAAGGTAATTCAACTGTGTGATATTTGCTTGTAGCCACGGCTAATGGTAATTCAGAAAATTCAGTTACAGAGCAAAAGATTGCACATACACTCTTGGTAACTTCATTTATACTACGTGGTGCAACACATTGTAGGTTTATGGTACTGGTGCCACCATCAGGTCAAAGGAAATTTGTATCTGTAAAATATTCTAATAGAGAAGATGTCCAATTAAAATGTGTCTAGGCAGGATTGTGAACACCTTACTAATGGTTAGCTAACAATTTAGATGAAGATGATTATCTATGAATAACACAGACAAGTTAAAAAAGAAAAGTTACTTCTTGGCACAAATCTGCCTTCGTGCTGCATGCACATACTCTTTATTAGAAAACAAGTAAAGTCAGCTTGTAAAGGTTGGCTGCTTTCATATATCACTTATATAATATCACCACATTATAATGGTTTGCACTTTCCACTTTGAATAGGCAATTTTATTGTATAATTTTAATATAATGTACCATTCATGGAAATGCAAAGTAAAATGCTTTGATCTGATGTGATGAACTGCACAAACATAGCTAACAATGACAAATGGCATAATCAACAACATTTAAAGTTATTAAATAATCCTTAATTTGTATGTTTATGGTTTAAATGCTTCTTGTTTAAATTTAAAGACAGCAGTCTACTTAAACTCCCCACTTATATTTAAAAATATGTTTGATTTAGACCGTAATGCATTTGATATTAAGAAGTGGAAGCACTGCATAGTCTAAGTCTGAAGTCTAAGAATGATCACTTACAGAAGAATAAAAGCAGTGTTGAGCATAAATATGTAATAGCATAAACATTTTAAAAACAGAACGTAAATGAATGACTACACAAACTGCTCTAATCTTAAACAAATCTGTAACTGCAGTCATGGACATGTTTTTTTCATTGGACCTAATTTGTACAAACATGGTCTGCAGGTACAGTGGGTAATGTCTGTATTTCTTGTGAGCTTCATTTTCTTGTAAAACACAGGAAAAACACAGAACTCTGGAAACAGATGTGGCTTGAGCATGATGTCAAGACTTTGCAAACAACACAAAGAAAAGGAACTAAAATAATAACAAGGGCTAACGGTGCTAGAAGGGAACAATGACAGAATACAGGTGGAACACATTAAAGGCTGAGAACATGAACACATGATAGGGTGGAGACTAAACTAAAAGAAAAAACAAAACAAAGGAACATGGCAAGGTAACCATGGAAACTGTAACACAAATCTGGAGAGTGAGATAGTTACACTGTACGATAATTATCATGGAGCAGGTTTGATCACCCCAGTGTACAGCTTAAATTCTGAAAAGAAGAGCAAAAATGGTAAAACCACTGAATTCAGTAATTAAATCAGCATAACAATTTGGGCTGGGTTTCCCAGAAGCACAGTAACACAAATCATTGTCAAATGGTCGAGCAAGTATGAGACTGAACACTCTGTTAAGATGGTTATAAGACAACAGGTAAACAGGGCCCTGCACATTAAGCAAAAAAGACTTGGTGTATCCACTGCTGGGTGTATCCACTGTTTTGCTGACTGCTGAACCTCTTATTTCCATGAGAGAGAGTGGTGTACTATTTCTCCTGAAATCAATGACCATCTCCATTGTTTTTGTGTGTTCAGCTCGAAGTTGTTGGCCTTGCACCATGTTACCAGATGGCTTACTTCATTCCAGTATGCTGACTCATTATTACTTGAAATGAGGCCAGTCCGGGTGATATTGTCTGTAAACCTTATGAGTCTGAGTTACTTGTAGAAGTTGCTGGTGTACGGTGAGTGGAGCGCTAGTATTCAGAAACAGAGGATACGCTTGTCTATCTTGACACACTGCTTCCTCTTAGAGTATACGCTTGTCTATCTTGTCAAGTCTTGACATCATGCTCAAGCCACATCTGTTTCCAGAGTTCTGTGTTTTTCCTGTGTTTTACAAGAAAATGAAGCTCACAAGAAATACAGACATTACCCACTGTACCTGCAGACCATGTTTGTACAAATTAGGTCCAATGAAAAAAACATGTCCATGACTGCAGTTACAGATTTGTTTAAGATTAGAGCAGTTTGTCTACCTCTCAGAGGATACGCTTGTCTATCTTGACACACTGCTTCCTCTTAGAGTTTAGAGAAGAGAAGTTTTTTTATCCAGCAACAGATATTTGGACCAGATAGTAGGCCAGGTTGGTCATGAAAAGAGCTGTAGTCCATGTGAGGGCTGTACAGATACCACCAGGTTAGAATGGGGAATTCATTTTAAATTTTGGTCAAGAAACAATCTGGATATTGGCTTCACTGGCTAATTTTAAAAAATATGTTGACCTTTATGCACTATGGCTGCCACATATAAGGTTTCAAAAGCAGATCAGTTGTCTAAAACTCATTTGAGAGAATGGTATGTACTAAAAACATGCATGCATCTTGTCTCAAATATGAATGGTTTACTTGCACCAGCGTGGGCTGCTGTCACATCAACTGCTGAAGTCCGAAAGTGGGCGGAGTCATGCTGGATTGTTAATTGCCACTTGCGGCTGTATTATGAATTTTGTACCAATGCATGAATCCAACTATAAAAGCAAACACACACATGAGACGCCACAATACTGAGGCTGCCTGTGAGGGTTGATATCTTGATTGACAGCTCTTATTTTAGCGGAATATTTTAGTGCCTTCTTATGGTGCAATAGTTCTTATTTGAGTTTTCTGATCTTATTTTCTGATCTTATTTGAGTTTTCTGATCCATCTGAACTCTATTTTGTTCATTCCACTATTTAAGGCCTGTAAAATATTCTAAAAAACCAACTTCAGTTTCTTGAATGACAAAGTTTGATTGTTTTAACCAGTAAGAGACATAAATTCAATCTACTTGTGACTGCAGACCTTTTCTGACAAACCAAGTGCTTGTGATGTGATGTGATGTGTTGTGTTGTGCTGTACTGTGTTGTGCTGTACTGTATTGTGCTGTACTGTATTGTGCTGTGAAAGTGTTAATTTGCAGCTAATTATTGCAAGCAAGAATTTCATTGTAGTAAAATCAAGACTTTGAGACAAATTGCACGTTCAGCACTGCTGCTTTTTACATTTTGCTTTTACAACAACATCAAGAAACAATAATAATTAAATAATTATTATTAAATAATTAAAATTCTATTTTTACTTGCAGCTGGCAGCCTCCTGTGTCCACTTGAAGCATAAAATCTTGTTTGTTGCACATATGAAGCATGTATGTGTACCATACCCTCCAAAACAAAAGCTTCTCATTCAGTACAAATGAGATGCCTGCTGAGGTTTCTCACCCTGCATCTCTCATTCTGTCCCAAGAACATACCATGGCTAGAAATAGACTGTTGATTGAAGCCGTGGGTGAGTTGATTCTGTGATGAGAGACTGTGGTCGTGGCTGTTCTGTGTGGGTAATTCTTGCTGTAGAAGAGCAGGAGAAGCTGAAGGGTCTCCAGCTGCAGCATGAATAGAGGTGGGAATATCTGCAATATTCATCAGAAAGGATGAATAAAAGCATAAGAAAGGAAGACTAGAAACAGAAGTATATAAAAGAGATGAGTCTCCTTAAACCTGACCAACATGTGCTGTGTGTGTGAGAGAGAGAGAAAGAGCATATAACTCTTAACATCTGTCTTTGCAGAAACAAATACTCTAATATGGCCAACCGTAACATCACAATGCACTAAAAATGGTATGATATTAATGAAAAAACTATACATAATTCAAAGATATCACGGTTTCCTGCTAAGCTGGTGGAGATAGGTTTTTGGTTTGCATTTACAAAATCTGTAAGAAAAATATGAAATATTTAAACATAAATATCAGATATACCAAACAAAACAAAAATGAGATAAAGTGTTCAGTTTTCAACTCTGCAGTCAGATGTTTCTCCTTGTGCTACCAAGGCAGCGTGTTGCTAAGTAACACTGCTTTAGAGATGAACGTTTTATTTACTTTGCTAAGTAACACACTGATTTAGAGATGAAAGTTTTATTTACTTTGCTAAGTAACACACTGCTTTAGAAATGAATGTTAATCCATTGTTGTATTATTTGCCTCAACTCTAAGTATTTAGAAAAGGGAAATTCTTGTAAAACTATCTGGGCAAGTTCTGCTGCTAACGGTCTATGAAGTGTGGATTAATTGACTATCATGTCAGCACTAATGTCAGCACTCCACTCAGATGCATCTGACACATGGTGGCTTGCTTTTACAGTAGTTGTCACAACTAGAAAAAAAAAACTCATAGGTGTTCAGTAGATAGGGCTTAATATTCAGACCCTAATTACACAGAGAAAAGAAATACCATTAACACATTTAATGTGATAAGCAAAGAAACAAATTCAAGCTATTCATGGCTAAAACATATGCTAAAGACAACAGGCCACTGAGGGAGTTCCTGGTTTTCCCAGATACATTTCACTGGTGAAGCAACCACACCTGCACAGGGACAGTGACATGTAAAAACCCAAATGACATCGCCAGACCTGATATCTGTGTCTAATGAATCACAAGATCTTCACAGGCCTCACTTTAGCTTGTTAGCTATGTGTGTAGCCTACCTACATCAGCAGGAGGTAGAGGGGACCTATTTATAAGAGTATTTATTTTAAAAAAACATTGGGAAAGGAGCTACAGTGGTAAAGAGCAGAATCAACAAGTGGCTGTATCTGCTTAAGGATTGCTTTATGAATATGCATATTCATATTATATGAATATTCTTTTATGATGATAAGGCACACAGTCATAGATGACAAGGCAGAAGAGCAGAACTCTCAGCACCAAGCCCTCCTGTGTGCTGGAATTCAAGTGTAGCACTGTGTTGTTTTCAACCTGTTGAGTCTGTTTTAACAGATCCCCATATGTGCATCTTTCATCAGACTATACACATGTATAATTATCTCTTTGCCACTGCAAACAGTACATATTCTAAAACAAAAATGGCCTAAAAAAATCTACTGTGGCTCAACTGTGATGAAGGTTTAGCAATGGTTTACTATCCCAAATGTCTGGGGTTTAATTTCCAACTGACAGTTTAGGCAAGTGTCAGCAAAATGTCTAATTATTCACAGCCATTAAAAGGCAGTAAGAACTTGTGTCTCTCAAATTTGTAAAAGGAATCTATTCAAGCTGCTTTAGGACATGCAGGAAAATACTAGGACCCCTTATTTGCTGTTTATATTATACTTATATTATTATACTTATGTATATAATATGCATAATACATTACTACTGAACTATAGAGAATTGTATAATATGTAGTGTATTTGTAAATTTGATGTATTATTTTATTTATATGACATTCATTTATATGACACTGAATGTTCAGGCTGGAGCAGATCTTCACTTTCTTGCACCTGTTTTTTTCTGAAAGTGCATTTCTTATTTGTAGTTAGTAACTCTATCTTTTCTTATAGAAAGCTCTACAGAGAAACATGGCACAGCCGCCTGCTGACAAGGACATGGCAGCAGAAGACAGCGATGCCTCAAATGCTCATACCAGGCCTGCAGGACTGTGGAGCAGAGTGTGGAGAGCAAGTGTTACAGCTGGAGCATTCCTTCTCCTATACATGGTCTCTCAAGTTACTGTGAGTCTACAAACAACCATTACTAATTGAGCTTATTTGCTTCTGGACCTTCATTCCAGAGTTGTTCATATAAGACCACTATTAAAATATGTGGTTGTTTAACAATTTTTAAAAATTAAAAATGTTACATTAGTAAATGTTCTTTAATGGTGCATTTTTGCACTATTTTTTGATGTGTGAGATTTTGCATCACTTTCTCAGTTGCCTATAGCTTTCAGTGAGGTCACCGAGATCCAGACTTCAGTTGTTTTTAAGAGCTAAAAATAAAATTTGAAGCTAAATACAACTGGATGAAAAACATTTCATCCAGTTGTCATTGACAACTTCACTGGCAAGATGTGTGTATGCTTAATTAAGTTTAGACTTGTTATTTTGTGTTTGTAGTGTGAGAGAGAGGGTGTGTGTACAGCCATTTCATCATCAGCACAACTACTGGCAGCAGTTGTAATTTATGTATGTTGGCAGAAGCAATGTAACAGGTCATTTACTGGCAGTAAGACAAAGCAATCATTATACAGTTATCCTTAATAAATATTCAAAATTGTGAGGTACAGCATTTGTAGTAAAAGCAACTCTATGAAATACAGTATGTACACTGGCAACGATGAAGAATAGGATATTTGTTTCATATTAATAGGTTAGCTAACATGTAACTCTCAAAAATAGTTTTTGTAAGTGACGGTAGCAATAATAATCAATAATATGAATACAAAAGATTTAATAGCTAATACTGGAAATTAGGTTGTAATGGTGTAACTTTAAAGCTTTTATTTTTATAGGTAGCAAAGTTTACCAATAAACTCATCTTAGAATTCTTCATACTGCAGATCTAGTCTGTTTATTTTTATAATCTAAGTAATGTTCTTATGAAGGTATTATTTAATCATTAATCCATGTTAATGTGAATGTACAGTAAACTATCAAAGCATTGATACCAGGTGTTATCTAACAATTCATATCCCCACAGAAAATAAACATTAAATTATATAGTGTTAAAACATTATAAATTCATTTAGATATAAACAAATACATTAGATATATGTATGTCATTTTGACTAAATCTATGTAGCTCTGACATTCTGGAAGCATGAGTGGAGCGAAAACAAGGCATTTTTAAGCTAAACCAAACCAAAACTTAGCTCCTGGCCTTCAGGACTGTGAATGTGAAGCACTAAACTCAGGCATCTGTGAAGAATAAATAGGAGGAAATAAATGAGGGGCAGGGGAGGATGATGAGTAACAAACCTGTGATTGAGATGTGAGGTGTGGATGAATGTTATGACAGGTACATGAGAGAACTAACTGGGTACCAGCTGGGGCATGACAACAGCTTAACTAGCGAGCTACATTAATTGTCCTTCAGAGAAATATAGACAAATATAATACAATGTAGGTATAGTACAGTGTAAATAACTATAGTACAATGTAGATAACTATAGTACAATGTAGATAACTGTAGCACAACGTAGATAACTATAGTACAATGTAGATAGGTATAGTGCAGTGTAGATAATTATAGTACAATGTAGATGGGTATAGTACAATGCGGATAACAATAGTACAATGTAGATAGGTATAGTACAATGTAGATGACTATAGTACAATGTAGATAACTAGTACAATGTAGACAGGTACAGTACAATGTAGACAACTATAGTACAATGTAGATAGGTGTAGTACAACGTAAATAACTATAGTACAATGTATATGGGTATAGTACAATGTAGATAACTATAGTACAGTGTAGATAGGTATAGTATAATGTAGATAGGTATAGTACAATGCAGATAACTATAGTACAATGTAGATAGGTATAGTACAATGTAGACAGCTATAATACAATGTAGATAACTATAGTACAGTGTAGATAGGTATAGTACAATGTAGATAGGCATAGTACAACGTAGACAGGTACAGTACAATGAAGATAAGTACAGTACAATGTAGATAGGTATAGTACAATGCAGATAACTATAGTACAATGTAGATAGCTATAATAAAATGTAGATAACTATAGTATAATGTAGATAACTATAGTACAGTGTAGATAGATAAAGTACAATGTAGATAGGTATAGTACAGTGTAGATAGGCCTAGTACAATGTAAACAGGTACAGTACAATGAAGATAAGTACAGTACAATGTAGACAGGTACAGTACAATGTAGACAAGTACAGTACTTCATGTAGATAGGTATAGTACATCAAAGAAATGTAAATAGCTATAGTACAAGCTAAATGGGCGTTTAGGAGAGTAGTCTAACTCCATAAAGCTACATGATTGATCATGTCTTACAAAATTGATAATCAAGTACCTAAAAATAAATAAATTAATAAATACAGTATTCCATGTCTTCCTTCAGTCTTGGTTCTATACAACAGCTAACATTAGTTATCTACCTATATAATGTTAGTTGTACATTCATTACATGTGAATATTATTTCCCTAAAGTGTTAAGTTAATACAGCCACCAACAATTATGAAAACTGAAAATAAAGTGTACAAATTATACATCTCATAAAACCATGTTAAATACATGGTTTTATGAGATGTATAGAGATGTATAATTTGTACACTTAATTTTCAGTTTACATGTGCTCATATGACAGATATTTGACAGATATGACAGATATTTAAAATAAAATACTTTAAACTTAATAAAAAAAAGGGGGCAAACCTTTTATGGAGAGATTTCACCTTATATTTGCTCTTAGTGGATTACTGTCCGTTGGTCAACTATGCATGAAATGGTGAAATAGAATCATGTGCTTTTCAAAATTATCTCAAAAGAGGATCATTTTGAACTGGACTTATGTGTGCTGACAACTATAGTTTTCATAAAGTGATCACACACTTTTCACATTTTTCAACAGAAACAGAAACTGGTTTGAATGTGGTTTGGGAGAACCACTGTATTTCTCTGTATTTCAAAGAAAACACCAAATCCAAATCCTTAGCGATAAGCTAGAAATGTCTAGACTTGGGCCCTAAGTTAACAGGATCTTTTATAAACTGTGAGACACCAAAACTATCAAATGATGCAGAACTTTTTTTGCATTATTGACCTTGATATTACTCAAGTGAATGTTAATCATAATTAGTCATAATCAAGGAAGATTGATTTTTTGCAGTTGCAGTAGTCTAGTTAAGTCCTAAATTAACTTTGGAGAGTTTTGGGGGGGTCTGCAAATTATTAAAATAAGATTCTGAGAGCACCTTTCAATATGTAACTGAATTACATATTAATTTTCAAAGAAGCTACTTCCTCTCAGGAGTTCTTCATGTATTTATAAAATTGAATTTGGAAAACATTCATTTCCATGCACTACTACTGTCAGGCTTTCACCTCCCTTAGCGTCGCTTTCTCCCTGGAAAACCATTCCTCCACGTTTGTTTGCATATTCCACGTGCGTTTATTTTGGTTTGGTTTGTCACGCCCCCTCTATTGTGGGATTAAGTTCGCTTCTTGTTAGCCTAGTCATTTGTGTATATATACCTGGGTTTTCGGTTCGTTTGTTTTCGGTCATTATGGATATTGTTATCTTGTCTCTCTTTAGTTAGCCTGCTCGCATGTTAGTTTCGGTTTTGTCTCTCGTGTCGTCGGTAATTATCATTATGTCTAGTCTTCGTGTTAGTTATGTGTTTTGGATAGACACTGCGGTAATTCGACCCTGAACTGGCTTAATGACTATGATTCTGGATTTACCTATAATAAATCTCGGTCTTCTCAGCGTTTGCGTCCGCCTCCCTTTCGCTCATGCGTTATTAAGACGCATTATGTACTTGTTTGTATAAACATTTTATAAAAATGATTTGTTGGCCAAAGATCTGATGTTAAGGAGGGTCTCATTTGTAGTGGCAGGAAAGTGGTGGGAGCAGTCATATTATACAACACTGATTTACTCCGTGTGTTTAAACGGCACTGTTCCTTCTGTTACTAATCGAATCAAGCAGGAAACGAGTGAGTTATTGTATGTTGGACTCTTGTTTGTTTTCAGAACAGCCATTATAATCTCAACTATAGTAGGGACCATGATAAGCTCTCCTAGTGTCTCCCCACATCAATGTTTCCCACACATCCACAGATGGTTCTTGCACACTACTGTGGAATTTACTCTAAATCTGGCCAAAATGCTAACAACCTATTGTATAAACTGTTGATGGGTATTGTAAAAAGAAGTACATCCCAAGTTTCTCCCTGTAGGTGAAATTGCTGTTTCTTGTGTGCTTGTGATTCAGTTTAAAGCAATTTCTTGTAATATAAATAGCTGTTATACAGTTGCTTATTGGTAAACAAGTTCCCTTTTTCATTTTTTCTTTTGTTTTCAAGTAATTGTATAGCTCTTCTGAAGGCAAAAGATGGTCATACTTCAGTTCATAAGGCAATTGATGTGTATATTGTCTTTCACTCCTGGTTGACCCTCTCAGGGCTATAAAGGTCTGTCAGTTTTGTCTTTCTTCAAGAGAATGTAGATCTCTTGAGGGAGGACAGCATCATTTACATGCTCTATTATTGTCAAAAGAGTCAAAAGAGGTCCGTAGACTCAGCAAATTACAATGTTCTCTTATCATATTAACAATTGGAAGCCACTCAAATGTTAATGAATTCAATTGTCATAATCATTTTAATAAAAATATCATTTCACTGCCATTTTTATCAATGGAACATCTCTGCTGTTCAGTGGCAGTTTAGATACCAGAAAACAAATTGTGCCAGTGAATTTCACATTTTCTTACCAGTCACTTGATTCCACAACTGCATCTGAATAGTTGGTGCTATCACATTTTCAATGTTTGGACTGGATAAATTTGTGGAATGGTATAAAAGTGCACACTTGAAGGTTCATGCTTGTAGGCTCTGTAGAAATCAGAAACATGCTGCATCTTTTTTTTAAGATGATAGCAATATTCACAAAGAATTCCAAAAACACATTATTTCACATTATGTGTAAACTGATAAAGAAAATGTGTGTTTCATACATTTTAATGGAGCATTTTCCATATGCACTGTATGTCAAAGAAGGCAGATAGCACTTATATTGCTGATAATTTAATAGTCCCACAAACAAAAGCAGACCTGATGCATTCCAGCACATGACCTTCAGTGGGTCATATTTCGGTTCACACTCAAACCACAAACAAGTTGAAGAGTTTAAATAAATGTACAGTGGTACAGAACCCATAAGTCAAAGAAATTAAATAAACTGCCTGTACTGGCCCATGTCAAAATGCCAGGTTTGCCTTAGGCTTTACTAAATTAGCTACTGTAACCAACACAAAATAACAAGTGAACAGTTTCCTTTTTGTGTGATTACTCTGGAGCCAATCTGTAGGCATTCATTTTTATATTAGCCTATGCTAGGTTAACCAAAGAAAAAAATCAACAACAATAACATTCCTAACCCAAACAATAAAAAAACAAAACAGACAAAAAAGGATTACAGCCACCCCTGAAGCTACAGCTGGCACTGTTGCTGGAAATTGGAGATTATGCAGAGATTTGGATTATATCTATTTGCAACACATGCCAGTATACAAACAGATGAGGTCAATGCCTTTATGTCTTTGCATAAAGACAGTAGGAGATGAAGCCCTGGAAAGCTAAAGAAGCTATTTAACTTTGTTTACAGACCAGACAAAATTACTCTAGAAAAAATCAAACTGCATTCCTAAAGATGTGAAATGTGAAAGCCAGGTTATTCACATTATTACAAAATCCAGGAAATGTCTGTAAAATGTGTGAATTTGATGTGAATGTGTAAGTTGAACTTTCTGATGAAAAACACCATGTGTGTGATTCCAGACATACTTGATTAAAACTGAAATCTAAGCCACAAGATTCAAAGGTCAAGGTCAAAGTGATCTTGACCTTTGAATGAATGGTACACACCATCATTTGTTGTAGTGATACTGTGTACACATCGTCATATATTGTAGTGCTGAAGGGGTAACAGGCCATGCTAGATTTAGCAGTGTGTGCTAAACTAGTGAAGAGGGTTCTACCGAATTGACAAAACTATACCTTTTTTAATACATCCTTCCAGAAAAGTGCCTTTGGCAATATGAGACAATCTGAAGTCAGGATGGAAAATGGAAATAGACAGGATGGAAAATCTTGTGATTAAAACATATTCTTGCAAATAAAGTGTATTAAATTGGTAATAGTTGACAAGTAAAGTGAGTATATACTTAGATACAAGAGACTTCAAACTTCTATGTTTGAAGTCTCAGTGTGCCTCAGTGTGCAAACACATATAATGACAATGTAAGAGATAATGTCTCAAAGTGTGAATACAAAGTATGAGGTAAAGCAAGACCTGACCATCTCAGATGTTCTGGAATATTGGAACTGCAGAGCTGATATACAAAATCAGTAAGAGAGTCATCCTGAAAAGATTAAGAAACAGATGCTAGAGGAAGTTCATGAGTGACAAGGACTGTAAGAGAATGTAAGAAAATGTAAGAGAGTGTAAGAGAATGGCTCATGAAGTCAAATAGGGTATTTCAGATACTGTATCATCAGATACCCAGCGAGTGAGCTGCTAGCATCGCTACTGCCACCTGGCTGTGTGCTTTGGTTCAGAAGCGTTGCTACGACTGTACCGCTGAACATATAATGCAGTTTATAATGCATTTAACCACTTTAGCCTTGCTGTTAGCGGCACCAGTCCTTTCTGGCTCGGTCCACTACCAATACTGCACGGGTCCTTCTAGCCTCCATTACCTGACCTACACTGCTGCTGAACTTAGGAAACTTAATGCTTACTATCCTTTCCCTAAAGCTGTTGCTGTAATTGCCAGCAAAGTTGTATAGTCTCTTGACACCACTATGTGTAGAGAGGTGGTCACGCAATAGAATGGTCCATTTCTCTAATGGCACAAATATATGTTCATTTTGGACCACATCTCGATCTACTGTTCATTCTGTATTTCGTACTGTTCATTTCTGTCATTTGCATTTTCTCGCTCCCTCCCTTCCTGCTGCTTCTTTTGCATTGTTGAATGTTTGCTCTCTTTCTAATAAGTCATCTGTACTGTAGAAACGTATACTAGAAAATAATCTTGATATCTTTTTCTAAACTGAAACATGGCAACAAGCAGGTGACTTTTATGCCCTTCATATCAGGCAAGCCCATCTAACTTCATTTGCATTGGCAAACCTCGCTCCACTGGGAGTAGAGGTAGTGTGGCTGTCATTTTTAACAATAAGATAAACATTACAGAAATTAGGCTTACATTTGCCACATCTTCTGAATACTTAGCTTTAAAACTACTAAGCTCTATAACTGCAGTATTACTTCAAAACCTAATCCATTATTCGTCTCTGAATTATCTGAACTTCTTACACTTGTGTTCAGTTTCACCTCGCTTGTTGCTAGTTGGTGATTTCAATATTCACATAAATGATCGACTATAACCTTACAAATGACTTTATTTCACTTCTTGAATGTTTCCAGTTCACACAGCATGTCAGTTTTTCCTACCCATGACAAAGGTCATACCCTCGATTTAGTTTGCTCTTACTTCCTGCCTCAAATCTGTGTCCTCTCCTTTTTCCACTCTCCGATCACAGGCTGATGATACTAACCAAAGACAAATCTCATTCCGTATTGGTAAACCAAATATTTATTTCTTTTTCCCCCTGGTACACAAGTGAACTGCATACACAGCTAAACAAAGCTAAATCATCCTATCTGTATGGCCTTATCACTAATGCTAATACAAACTCTCGCCAGCTATTTTCAACAGTCACTAAGCTTTTTAAATCTCCAGACAACACTGTTACCACTTCATCTGCTCTGTGATTCATTTTTACATTTCTTTGAATCTAAAATTACAAAAATTCAAAATTATTTTTGGAGTCCTCAATTACTAATGACTTACTCTCCGATTCACCATTCCCTTATTAATAATCTTTCCTCTCCTTCTTTTCTACCTTTCATGCTGTGAATTCTTCATTCATTACTGGTGTTCTTATAAAGTCCAAAACCACAACCTGCTCACTTGACCCTGTCCACACATCCCTAAGTAAAGTTTGTCTTCCTGCTCTGATCCATCATCTCACAATCAGTCACTGTCTCATGGGCAGGTCCCCTCCAGCTACAAAACTGCTGCCGTCACTCCTTTACTGAAGAAACCTGGCTTAGACCAGTCAGTTCTTGGTCATTTGTGCCCTATCTCTAATTTTCTCTTCCTGGCTAAAGTTCTTGAATAAACTGTAGCCAATCAGCTTCAAAATTATTTAGAAACTCTCAGTCTCTTTGAACCATTCCAGTCTGGTTTCCGTCCCTACCACATCACTGAGACAGCTTTGATAAAGATCACTAATGATCTCCTTATGTCTGTGGATTTGCGTCCCTTTGCATCCTTTTACTTCTAGACCTAAGTCAAGCCTTCATCATGGTCAGCCACTCCACTCTACTGTCACAGCTGTATGAGTTGGGCATTGGTGGTTCCATTCTGGACTGGTTCACATCATACCTAACCAACAGAAAATATTTTGTTACTCTCTCTACATCTTCCTTTTCTCCTGTCACATAACGTGTTCCTCAAGGATCCGTTCTTGAGCCGCTCTTATTTATTGTGTACATGCTTCCGTTAGGTTCTATTTTATATCACTTTAATCTGGACTTTCATTGCTATGCAGATGACATCCAGATTTATTATAGCACCAAATTCAATAAAAATCCACCTCTCGATCAGTTAGTAAACTGTCTATCAGAAATTAAGAGATGGATGATGTGCAATTTCCTCAGTGATAAGACTGAGCTTATGCTAATTGGCTACAATTAAAATAAAAAAAAAATTAAATACAATTTTAATACAATTAAAAAAAAACAAAAAACGCTTCTATTTCCCTTTGCTATTGATAACACAATTCTAGCTCCCTCTGCTCTAGTTTGTAATCTGAGCGTCATCCTTGATTCAACTCTCTCCTTCACTCCCCACATCAACTCTGTAGTCAAAACATCTTTTTTCCATTTTTGGAATATTGTCAAAATCAGGTCATCACTCTCTCAGTCTGCTGCTGAAATTCTCATTCACGCCTTCATCTCTAGCTGTTTGGACCATTGTAACTCTCTGTTATTTGGCATTAATTCTTCTTCTGTTCACAGACTTCAGATGGTTCAAAACTCTGCTGCCCGCCTTCTCACTCATACTCATTCTCACTATCACATTACACCGGTTCTTCAACAACTTCATTGGCTTCCTGTAAAATATTGCATTCAATTTAAAATACTCCTACTCACCTACAAAGCTTTAAAGCACCTTGCTCCTCCATACCTGTCTGACCCCCCCCCCCAATGGTACATCAGTCAGCAACACTCTCTATATTTAAAACCAATCTGATAAAACATTTCTTTTCCCTTGCCTACAATATCTCTTACATGTAATAACTTCTCTTCTACCAGTATTCTTTCAGGTCCTGCTAGTATTAATGTTTGTAAATGTTCTATATTCCCTGTGTGATTGTTTTCTGTGTATTGACCACTGCAAGCATCTTTTGTGTTAATATTTGTTAATCCTCTGTATTTTCTGTTTGTTTGTTTTTATGTATATTTATTATTGTAAGCGTCTTTGGGTTTTTGAAAAGCACTATATAAATATAGTGTATTATTATTATTGTTGTTGTTGTTATTATTAATGCAACATCCATTTCCTCTGAGACAGCATCAGTAGTGCAGCGTGCAGTTATTCGCCTCCTCGACTCGATAAGATGTCATCTTTACTCTAATTTTGATGACATCTTCACTCTAATCTGCCTCTCAAATAAGATCTTCTTGAAACAAAGGAAAAGGACAGTGATACAAAAAGCGAGGGATCAAAAAGCAAGAGAGAGTTCAGCAGCTCCTAGAATTACATGAAGGTGATGGAGTGAGGTGGAAAAAGAGGACACCTGGAGACATAAACGTACTGTGCTGGACAAAGTACAACCGAGATGTCAAAGAGAGATCACTTGGATCCAAACTATGGACACTAATTTAGTGATGTAAAAGACTTAATGCAAGACTTAATTCAACAGGACATATATTATATTGCATCTTATGCATACCACAGGTACATGGAAACCCTTTGTAAGGAATCAAATGATGTTGTATAACATACAGTAAAATATGCTGACTCACTAATGCTATACTCTTAACTTGTAAGTTATCCAACATTTTCTATTTTCTATTTATTTCGGTAAAATATTTTGAGGGTAGATGTGGGCTACTTTGTTTGTAAGTGACTCAGAAAACATAAACAAATGACTGTTATAAGCCAAACAGGATCAACAATTAACTTATGTCTATTCCTAAGTACAAATCCTCTTTGACATTGTGACGGCGGATAGGAGGGAGCAGGAACAGACGCTACTGGGAACAAACTGGAATGTTTATTACGACAGGGTTGCCAGTGGCGCAAAAAGCAGTCAACGTGCAAAAGGCAAAAGACACATAACATGGCAGTCGATTCCGGGTTTACCGGTGAGGCTGTATGCTGGCGGCTAGCTCACGAATTGGTGGCAGCGTGTATTAACAGAGGCTAAGTGAGCAGTCCGGCCAGCCAGGCCAATACAGCAGCCGATCTCCAGGGTTACCGGCAAGGCTGCATGGTTGCGGCTGGTATATGTGAACCGGCAGCACCGTGTCCAAAACAGAGGCTGTGTAAACAGTCCAAAGGTGCAGCTGGCGCACACGAACTGGAGGCAGCGTGTGTGAACATAGGCTGTAGACGCGGTCCGACAAGTGCAGTCAAATGTACAGCACTGGTCGTGCTGTGCGGTGTCTTTACATAGTCCCTCTGGTAATGAGTGCCAGGTGTGCTCAATTCCCTGGCGATTGGTGGGCGTAGCCTGGCTGCCCGGTGAAACGTGACAGACATGCACTGTCCCAAATGCACCAGTATTTCTTCAGTGCAGGCTTACATTCCAGTTCTTATGCTCCAGTCCTTATGCTCCCTACAAACTCTCAGAACCCCATTATCTTCTACTACAAACTCTCAGAACACTTTCTCTTCTACTACAAACTCTCAGAACACCTTCTCTTCTACTACAAACTCTCAGAACCCCATTCTCTTCTATTACAAACTCTCAGAACACCTTCTCTTCTACTACAAACTCTCAGAACACCATTCTCTTCTACTACAAACTCTCAGAACACCTTCTCTTCTACTACAAATTCTCAGAACACCTTCTCTTCTACTATAAATTCTCAGAACCCCATTCTCTTCTACTACAAACTGTCAGAACACCTTCTCTTTTTTAAAACCAAATAGAAATTCTAACTTATTGCCCTAGTTAACCTTTGCTCATTCAACATTCTGTTGTTTACTCACAAGACAAAAACGGAAGCAGGCAAAGTGCAGTGTCAGTGTCTCCTTGACTGTAAATGCAAATTAATTAATGGTTGATTTAGTAAAATGTTATTTCAGACAAATTAAGATTTATTTTAACAGCACACTCTGTTATTTTCAAGCAGTGGTTTGTTTTACTAAACAAACCCTGAACTTACTGATGTAGTGATTTGGTTGGGTTGTGTGGACTTGCTGAGTGTTTGTCACTCTAAGAATTATTCTGTACTATTATCTTGAACAGTTGTGGAGAAAAATGTTATAATGAACTGAAAACCCTTCGACAAGATAATGTTTAAATGTATTTGTACTCTACAGTACTCCTCAGAGTTTAGTGTTTTGGTCTAAGGAAAAAGCCCAATACAAACAAAAAAAAATATGTGGGACCTTATAGATCTTTCACTCTTGATTAAAATGAATTTTCTTAGACAAATGTACACTCTCTAGAATAATCTCTGCGGGAAGGGGAGGGGTAAAAATGTGTCAGAGTGTAGGATAAATGACTTGTACTTGAAAAATAATAGCACACAAGTTTGAGTGACTGTAAAATATAAACGAGTCTTAACTTTAAAAAAGATATTAACAAAAAAAATTAAATGAAACTATTACTTTATTATAAAAATTTTATTAACTAAATAAAACAGCTTAAGCTAACAGTTTTTTGATTTGGCTGTTTTATTTAGGACAAACAACGAGAACATAAGTATCTCAGTAAAGAACACGTAAATATGCAACTCAGTTGTGCTTAATTAGATTATCAAGTCTGAGCTCAAAATTGGTCAGTCAGTTCTGTTTAATCAAGGTTTTGAATCTTAAATTTTTTGTATGTGTACATCAAAAATGATACTAAACGCAATAATGATTCATTTGTGCTTTAATGTAATTGATTCCCTCATTTCCTCTTTTTTACTAAAGTGCCTTGCTTTATTTACTAGTTATTGCTTTTGACATCGTGTGGGTGGAGTAACAACCCATTCTTATTTCCTACTAGCCATGTGCTGATGATTGAGCAGATCCCTTTGGCGTCAGCACGAAGCTGTGCATTTGCATCAGATTTTAACGCACACGGCAATCCTGTAGACATGCTAAATTGTACTGATCAAAACGGCACCCGATCTGTTTGTAACGGTTTAAAGTCCTGTTTAGGAGGTCGGTCAAGATGGCACCTCAGGCATACGTAAGTTTTTGTGGCTGAGCAACAGTTCGGGTTTCTGTCCATTACTTCATTTTTCGACTCTGTTTGCAGGTATTCGGCACTAAATACCTGCAAACAGAGTGTGCACAATCTCCCAGCCTTCCAAATACCGGTCCTTCCTTTAATACTGACTTAATTGCCCTTTCTGCCAGTCGGAACGTACAAACGCAGCTAAGCTAAAAAATAGCTACATCGCTACTGTGTGTGGAGCCTCAACCTCCGGCAACATAAAGCCAAACAAACAAGGAAAGATACACAAAGAGAAAGAACCTCCGGTCCATAAATTAGGTATGATTTTTGGAATACCTCTAGATATTCATAAAACACCAGAAAGCATCTACTGCTGCTACTTTAGCCAACACCGATCATATTTATGCAGTCTCTGAAAGTCACGCCTGTAATCAAGATGCTGATTTTATACCTTTGCTTGCATCTACCCCTGATACACAGGTCAAGCCAAAAGACAAAAAAACTAAAAGCTGAGATATCTCTAGCAGACATGCAGAACAACATTATCTCTGCAATTAATCATCGATGTCCAGAGCAGCTTGATCATTACCAAATGGGCACATCATCCACTGGTGTGACTTCCCTCAAGTTGACAATTTAAAGGTTCGCTGAAGTCATAAGTTTCTTGAATTGTTTTGTGTGGACCCTGCACCCCGCATCCAAAACTTGTTTATATCTTTCTCAAAGATCTACTAAGGGCTACTGTAGATCTATTTTTGAGTTCATGGCGATGTAATATAGACTGTGGCATACTACTGTAGCAATGGGGGACAAAGAAAGAAAACAAAAATGATAAGTGTACAGTCTATTTTTAGTAACTGAAAGATACTTTAAGCCTTTTACTTTTTCCTCCTCTTAATTTTTAAATATTATGTTTTTCTATTCACTTGTTTTTTAACATATAATTCTAGAGCTGGCATTTCTGTGCATTTTTTCCAGTATACTATAGCTAGCTGGATCAAATGTTAATGAGGCATTTTACCTCCTCATTGCTCCATGTTTGCCGTGTTTATTTTCACTACCACTCTGTTCTCTTGTGTGTTGTTTAGGGTCGTATATTGTAACATCACACCCTGTGTTTATTTTCACTACCACTCTGTTCTCTTGTGTGTTGTTTAGGGTCGTATATTGTAACATCACACCCTGTGTTTATTTTCACTACCACTCTGTTCTCTTATGTGGTGTTTAGGGTCGTATATTCTAACATCATGTCCTGTGTTTTGTGCTGGTGTAACAGGTTTCCTTCTGCTTTGTGTGCTACTCTCTTTTCTATACTGGTGGTGACCCAGAGCGATGACACCCAGGCATCAGAACCATTGGAAGGAAGCATTTATTTTGTCTGCCAATGTATCTCACACTGTACACAAAGAGGACATAAATCAAAACAGAAGCTTTTTCAGGCCCCACCCCCTCTCAGTTGTTTCTGTTGAACATAGTGTGGTTCTCAGTTTCTATACACGTGTTGCATCTGGGGTTTGTGGGTTGTCTACATGTAATAATAATGTAGTTCTCAGTTTGTATAAATGTGTTGTGTGTATGGTTTGTTGGTTTCTATACATGTAATTATAATGTGGTTCTCAGTTTCTATAAACATGTGTTGTGTGCAGGGTTTGTGGGTTCTCTACATGCTAAATGGATACAGAGCTTTTCCAGCAGCCCATAAAGTGTTGGACCTCCTCCAGTATCTGCTGTCAGCTACTGACTCCTCTGGCCAACAGGTGACTATTCACTGACTTATCCACCAAACATCAAGGGTCACTGGGTCCTCAAACTGGACATTAGGATTGCATTTATATTTGTAATTCAGATCCAGTGGTTTAGAGTCCAAACCAAAGCAGAAATGACACATTATTGCTTTTTACTCCTGGTTTACTTAGCATTCACACTGACATATTTACCATCAAACAGCTTTTATGAAAAAAATTATAATTTTTTTGACAATAACTGAGATACTGTGAACTACAACATCCTATGCTAGGCTAACAACATTCTGGGGGGTTGTATTCCATCCTCAACACAGGCATACTGGACTACGCTAGACAGATAGCTAACAAAAATGACAGCATTGTCAAAAGTGCTCTCATCATTTATGTAAAACTGAAAAACACAAGAAAGTATACATCAACATGCATATGTAACGTTCCTGCTATGGTCACAGAAGGGGGGGAGGAGGCTGTTGTGTAGGCTACGTGTGTAGGATCAGATTGACACTTGGGAGAGATTCTTCCAACTGTCTTTATTCTGGTGAAAACAGAATAACACGATGGTGAAACATCGCAAGAGAGGTATTTCTTTTCTTTTTTTAAAAAAATAAAAAAACATATACTTTCACCCCAAGTGCATATGATTGTACAGCACAACACTCCCAGAAAAATTAATTCAAAGTTTACACAAGCTAACGTCTCAACATTTATTTGATTTTCTGCCTCAATGTTGGCCTTTTCTTTCATCATTTCCGCTTCTTGAGGTGCATACTTGGATACTAATTGGGCCACCTCTGCTTTAGTCTTTACCTTGGTAGCTGCTGCACTGGTTGATGACCTACTTCATCTCCCAGATGACTTTGGAGCCTGTGACTTCAGACCTAACCTCGTAATCTTTAGCTGCTTGGCCAAATTCATTTATTTGCTCCATGTCTCTCCTGTTTTGATCAGTGTGTAGTTGACAGTGGATATGGTCTTAGCCCGATGGGTATCCGTCTTTTTACTATTCTGTCCTCGCACAGGCATACTGGACTACGCTAGACAGATAGCTAACAAAAACGAGACAGTGAAAGTGCTCTCATCATTTATGTAAAACTGAAAAACACAAGAAAATATACATCAACATTCATATTGGCATTCAGATAAATATCTGAGATAAAGGAAATTGCAAAATCGATACATTTCATCCTGAATACATCGCAACTCTAACCTATAGGACTTCATTCTCCACACAGACAACAAAAACATATTAGCCATAATGCATTCACACACAGCTAGTAAACAGCTAGCAATAGACAAAGCTCAGTTGCAGCAGCATCTCTCTGTAACAGTACAGGTTGTGCGTGAGGTAGTATTTTTACCAATTAGACCTTATCTATTTACAAAATTACCCAATTACAAAATAACCCAATTACACAGCTGCTGAAACCTCACATTTCTTTCCTTCTTTATTGCAAAGTCATCATTTACATCAGCATAAAAAATCTGGCCAGCAAATTGCAGGGCTAATGCTAATGACAGCAAGTCCACTAAGGCATTCCTGTGATCTCAGATAGGACGTGATGAGCTTCAGCTTCACAAAGTTCTCTGCTTCAGCTAGTCACTGGAAAACTAAGACAGTAAGACAATGACTACAGTCACTGGAAGAGATTTGGACGCATTTCTGAGCCTTCACTTTCATGTATAAATGTTGGCAACTTATGTAGGGCCATGGTCTTCACTGGCATGTCAGCCAAGATTTTCTGTTCCTGGGCAAGCTCTCTTCTATATATGTCTGATTGTTCTCCATAGTTCAGTTTTATTCTAAGACTCTCACACTGTTCTGCCAGACATGCATCTGAGAGACTCTGGAAGTTTGATGGCACTCCAAACCTCTCTTCCATGTTTTCCAATGTGGAGAACCTTTTTTGAAGGGCTGAGATTGCAGAATCAATGACATGACTGGAAAATGTCACCTCCAGTTCTTCAGGGCATCAATCACAGGCTCATCAAGTAATTCATATGGAAATTGCTGCTTTTGATGGAGAGAACAGTGTCGATGTGCCTGTTTAGATTTTTGATTGCCAGAGAATGTACAATAGCAGTCAGCAGTCAGTCTTATCCTCTCAGTCTCAATAAGTGCCAGACCTGGGTTTGCTGAATTTATTTTCTTCTTAGAAAAGCAGCAGAAGCAGAAGAGGCTGTTCTTTCTTTCAGATTACACCAGCCATCTTAAAATGATTTTTTACTCACCTCCCTGAAATACTGGTGGACTTCTTCCATTACTCTCATTCAGTCTCATTACTCTCAATGAGAGTAATGCAAACCAGACTTCAGAAGTAAAAGTCAGTCAGCAGACTCTATAGACAGTAGATCATCTACAGCAGCAGGAGATTGATGGCATGATGTTACTGTCATTTCTAATGGAAAGCACATGGGCATTAATTCACAGCATTTATAGTGGTGGAACATTCCACATACATACCCAATAATCATAAAATGCTCATTGTTGGCTACAATATGAAAACTTAAAACTTGAGAGAAACTATTTTGTTTAGGGTGTGCAGGGATACACACGTGCCACAAAAACATCTCAGTAATCCTGATGCTGAGCAGTGGAAGCAAATGAGTCCTTATCCCCAGACTTCAACATTCATGAAGATCCATTGTGGAGGTGGACAGCTCCTTAACCTGACCAGTGCCAGAGGTGCTTCAAAACATCTCAGAAGTGCCCCAGAATTTGGGGGCACGAGTCAGACAAATATACATGTCATTGTGCACAATTAATAAAACGTTCAAATGAACCGTACAACATCCTTGGCTATGCATAAGATACTCAAAAAGACTGAATATATCA
>JAOXYF010000020.1:484400-517892 GCA_028565775.1 Sternarchorhynchus goeldii | reverse complement strand
CAATTAATAAAACGTTCAAATGAACCGTACAACATCCTTGGCTATGCATAAGATACTCAAAAAGACTGAATATATCACACATGATTTAAAAATATATCAGCATTGTATAGATATTTTTTAAGTTAGCTTAAAGTGTTGGAAATTTTTCATACTGAGCTCAGGAAATATGTATTACAGTCACTGATAATCTTTATGATGTCGGTGAGAGAATCGGCAAGTCCCTTGGCAAACCCAAGCTTTTTCTAGGTGTTTTATGGCATTGCCTTTGTAGAAATATGTCAGGATAAAAAATGCAGGTTAAATATGTAAACATCAAATTAAACATCCATACATGTCATGCGCATATATATATATATATATATATATATATATATATGCATGACATGTATATAGTGAATGCATGACATGGCTGCATGATGGTATCACCATCTTAGATTACCAGAAGACTCTATCTGGGGGCTTCAGGTTCTCAACCTTCATATAAGTGGATTAAATAAAAGCTTGATTAAATAAGTGAGTTGTAAACCTAGATTTACATATTGGTACTGTATCTGATTCTTGCATTGTAGCTGGAAGACTGTTCCATAGCTGAGGGGCTTTGAAGGAGAAGGCTCTGCCTCTGGCTGTAGTCATGCTAACTCTAAAAACTAAGAGACACCCTGCATTCTGAGAGTGCAGCAAGTAAAATGGGTTAGTGTATGCAATGAGTTCACTAAAATATTGAAGTCCAATCTTGATGAGATAATAGCGTGTACCAGTTTCTCTGCATCTAATAAAGAAAGTAAATTTCTTAATTTAGCAATATTAGGTAAATGGAAGAAGGCAGATTTAGTGATATTGCATATGTGTATGTCAAAGGAGAGGTCAAAATCAATAGTGACACCTAAACTTTTTACGAGAGATTTAGGTGTTATCTTTTAGAGAAAGAGTAATTTTATATGAATTGCTTCTTGTGGCTTTGGGCCCAAGAAGTAACACCTCAGTTATATCAGAATTTAGAAGGAGAAAATTAAATGCCATCCAATTTTTTATTTCCTGGACACAACTCTCAATTTTGGGAGTAGTATTGGCATCATCTGGATTAGAAGATGTATACAATTGAGTATCATCAGCATAGCAATGGATGCTAATACCATGCCTGTGAATAACTGTGCCTAATGGTCGCATATATAATGAGAATAATAAGGGGCCCAATACAGATCCTTGTGTGACACCATATTTTACTTTTATACTTTCTGAGCATTCATTATGTACGACAAATATAAGGACAAATTGTTAACAATCTATCAGTTAGGATTTGATCCAGGAGAGTGCTTGACCTCTTATGGCAACAAGTGTCTCCAGCCTATCCAGTAGAATGCTGTGGTCGATGGTGTCAAAAGCCACACTAAAATCTAAGAGTAAAAGAAAAGAAATAAAACCTGTATTAGAGGATATTAAGGGGATATTAAGAGATCATTAACTACTTCAGTCAATGCAGTTTCGGTGCTGTGGTGGGGTCTAAATCCAGACTGAAATCATTCAGGGACATGAGAGTGGTGAAGTAACTACTTTGACTAGAACTTTGGAGATAAAGGACAGATAGAAATTGGTTTAGAAGAACTTACCATTGGTAAGGTCCTCACAACCTTGGAGAAAATTCTAAACAATTAGAGTTGACCAGGCAGCTGCCTAAATGCATTTGCAGGTTGGCAGGGTCTGAGATAGCATGGTAATTTTTTCCCTGAATTTGTCAATCTTATAATTAAAGAACTTCATAAAACTATTACTGCTATATTCCTGTAGGATTTGAGATTCAACATTGGCATAATTCCTGGTTAGTTTTGATACAGTATTAAATGGGAATCTTGGATTATTTTTATGTTTTTCTATTGGAGACGATAAGTATGAAGATTTTGCCTCCTGAGGGCATGCTTATATTCAGTAAGGTTGTTTTTCCATGACACTTTAATTTTGCCATTTACATTCCAAAATTCATACGGCTTGTTTAAGACTGCATGTGATTGTTCTATCAAGGAACCATTCTTTTCTTATTTATTCTCCTAGGACAAGATGGCACAACCTTATGTAAATCTTTATGGAGAGAATTATCTATGTGCTTTATGGAGAGAGAATTCTCTATGTGCTTTATGGAGAGAGAATTATTTACGTGCTTTATGGAGAGAACTCTCTATGTGCTCTATGTGCTTTATGGAGAGAGAATTCTCTATGTGCTCTATGCGTTTTATGGAGAGAGAATTCTCTGTGTGCTCTATGTGCTTTATGGAGAGAGAATTCTCTATGTGCTCTGGCTCTGGACCATGAACGTATGGCTGAGCACATAGAGAATAGTTTGTTTATTTTGGTAATGGGTGGTCTGACGAATATCGTCATTTAAAGACGATAAAGAATTTGTATGTTATGAGGGAGTGGTCAGAAACTGCCTCGCTTTGAGGAAGTACTGCTAAACTGGCTATTTCGATACCAAATTATAAGACTAAATGCAAAGTATGATTACAATTATGCATAGGCCCCACCACATTCTGAGTGATAGCCATGGAAACAAGAATTGCTTGAAAGTTCATTTTAAAAGAATCATGTGCATTTTCAAAGTGAATATTAAAATTACTAGCTGTAATTACTTAAAATGCTGATAGCATTATATTAGATACAAAGTTTAAAAACTCCTGCAAAAACTCGTAGAAACCCGGATGGTGGTAAAGAGTAATCAACATAAACGATTGAGACATTTTCATAGTTGAAGACAAATTAGACACAGTGAAAATGAGGTATTCAAAAGAATTAAACAAAACCTGATTTTTGAAAGACGCCCATATCTGAGTCATATAATGTAGCTACCAAAGGGAGTCAAAGGGAGATGCTTCGTTTAGAGATATATACTTTGACGATCAAAATATTAGATCATGTTGGCGTTTAAAATTAAGTATGCTAATCCAGTATTATGTATTACTGTTTACTGCCTTGTGTTCCAGACCCTACCCAGGGCATACTGTACATTTGGTTTTTATCTTTAGCCTGGAAGTCCACTCTATTTGGGTGGAAGACTCTCTAGTATCAGATCATAGTTGTGTTATTTTTTACACTAAATTCCAGGCTCCTACTTTTACAGAGTCAGTGAATTTTGGGTGCTTGAAAGCTGAGTAAATCCAAAATGTCTGAGCACAGATTTTAACTAATTTAGGTATAACCTGATAAGTTTCTAATGCCAGTGTATATCACAAAAAATAAAAACATGCGCAAAGACTAATTTCACAGACTATGATGTGATTTTCACATGTGAGATTTCAGTAGGAGCTTAGACATGTGATAAAAAGTGTTGCTAGGTTTGTAAATGCTCTGTTCATGTCATTGGTGATAAATTATGCCAAAACCTGATCAGCTGCAATTGCATTTTTAATCCTAAATCTGATCCTATCTTGAAACAGGCATTTAATATTGCACAGAAAGACCTTGCATGTCTGTGGTTGGATGTGTTGAATGTATTGTGGCTCTTGAAAATATGAATATAATGTTGGCTCTTGAAAATGTGTTGCAATGATTCCATGGAAAAGGTTTGGTTAGCCAATGCAGAGTGATGGATTCTATGGAAATAGCATAGCATGCCTTAATCCTTCGTGGCATAGATTCAACAAGGTACTTTTCTGCATGCCTCGGTCGTAACGTTATTTGAGTTACTGTTGCCGTTCTATCAACTCGAACAAGTCTGGCCATTCTCCTTTGACCTCTGGCATCAACAAGGCATTTCCACCCACAGAACTGCCGCTCACTGGATATTTTCTCTTTTTCGAACCATTCTCTGTAAACCCTAGAGATGGTTGTGCGTGAAAATCCCAGTAGATCAGCAGTTTCTGAAATACTCAGACCAGCCTGTCTGGGGTCTTTTATACTAACTAAAACATGTACGTGGGAAATCTGAAGGAGCTCACAGTGTATAAAATGACGAAGTCAAATCAGAAATTTTTTAGTACCTCTGTGAGTAACACTGATTAATATAAGATGCTGATTCCTCCCACTCTGCCTTTTACTAAGCATGTTTGTGCCTGCTCTGTGCAAATGGAAGCTACTTGTCTGCAAGATGCTGTGATCCACCATAAAACCCTTTTTCATTTTGATTTGGACAAATGAACTTTGCATAACTTAGTTGTCATCTTGAAGCTATAATTTTGGCCGCATGTTTTCATTTTTCAGATACTGATAGACTGTCTCAAAGTCACCAAAACATACACTATATTGCCAAAGGTATTCGCTCACCTTCCTTTTTAATAATAGAAAGATAAAAAAATACATTTCAACTAAATTTGTGCTAAAGGTAAAATTATTTACTTTTTTGCTTATCTTTCCTTTAAAAGGGCATGCAGATTAACTGTATTCGCATAGAAGGTTCTGTTGACTTTGTTGGAAAGATTCTGGGGTTTTCTGGACTTACATTACATTTTTGGCATTTGGCTGACACTTTTATCCAAAGCGACTTACAATTGTGACTGAATACATTTTGAGCAGTTGAGGGTTAAGGGCTTTTTGCTCAGGGGCCCAACAGTGGCAACTTGGCAGAAGTGGGGTTTGAAACAGCAACCTTCTGATCACTAGTCAAGTGCCTTAACCAGTAAGCTACCACCACCCCCACATATTTGTATCTTGTATGACTGTTCCACATTATATTAAATATTTAAACTTAAGAAACTTGATGTAAATGATCGATGTAAACAGCTGTTTGTATAAGAACACATTTGGTGATTAAAAATGGTATATTTGTGTGAAAAGGGCATGAAATCAGAAGTCTTTCATTCATTGGTCAGAAAAATAGAGGCATAAAATGCAATCAACCTTTTTAAAAAGTTTTTTTCTTTTCTTTTTTGAAGACAGTGCTCTGGTCACAAATCCACATTCTTTCAGAATATCCCAAAATAATTTTAAAACATTTATAATTTTTTAGGTTTTGTGCAGTGCTGTATGTGTTGCTTACACTATGTACACTACACTCATTTAAAAATGTATTTCACTAAGCTAATAGCTAAGCTACATTACAGCTTTACAGAATTATATTTAGTGAAGAACAAACTATATCACAAGCTAGGCTACATGGAAAAGTTTCTTAATCCACACCTGGATCCCCAAATCTTGTTGCATCATTGCCAAGAAGACTCATGGCTCAAACTAGCTCAAAAGGGTGCTTCTACTCAATACTGAGCAAAGGGTGTGAATACTTATAACCATGTCATATTTCAGTTTTTCTTTTTGATGAGGTTCAATGACTCACTTGAGAAGGGTTTATTTACACTGCATTTCATATCGATCTGGGTATTAAAACTGTGTTTTCCAATTAACAACTTGTTTAACAGTCTGCCTGTCTTTTACATTGATGAGGCCAAGCTTTCTATACAGAAATACTCCTCCATTTTGCTAATAGTGAAGCCTGTTCCTATAAATCCCTCTAAAATGAATATAAAAATCTGCATGAATTTACATCTGACATCCTGCAGAGTGGTGTAAGCACATAATTCAGATTCACCTCTTGGATCATAGCAATATTTGCCTCAAGCATTCATCTATCCTCCTGGCATGTGCACCAGCAGCAACACCCATATGCCTTTTGTCTGCAGATGGAGATTTGGAGAATTGAGTGTGTGTGTCCCCTGTTAGCAACACTGTTTCTTGGAGTCGTGATCCTTGGCACTGGAGTAAGTACACTTCACACCCTGCAGTTCACTGCTACATACTGCACCTGACTTTATATACACAATAGCCTGATCTTAAACAATACACATCTCTGTCTATAGGCCTTATTTTGCATTAGGACTTTGGTGCCTGGGATTTCTACTGGCTTCCCTGAAAACCGCCGTCAGTCTATGAGTAGACAGCCATCTTTCACATACTCTGAATGGACAGATGCCAAGCAGGAGGATTTTTATGAGCTGGATGCAGTTCCTGAAACACCTGTGTTTGAATGTTTTATGGACATGAAGACAGAAAGTGACCCTACGACTCTCACAGTCAAGCCTGTGGGCCTACAGGAAAGGTGATGTGTTTGACACTGTACTGACACACTCATCATTGTGCACTGTAACACCCCAACCCTCTAGCCCATTCAATCATACTCATAATCTTTTCACCAGAGTACCAGAGTAAAATTAATTATTTTTAATATGTTGCAAAGAATCTGCTAGAAAGTGAATTTTTATCCAGCATGATTTACTCATATAAATATAGGGAGCCAGTAGTTCTGGAGATCACTGTTTAGACTGCATGTTACTACTGGATTTAAAATGGTCTGCCACCAAAAGTATTAATATAGTGGTCCAACGATCAAAAGGAAGAGGAAAAACTAGCATTCAAAATGTCAATTTTTGCAAAAAAAAGATGTTTTCATATAAGTAGGTGACGATTCCAGAGTCCACAACTGCAAAATGATGCAAAAACAACAGTGAAAACCAAAATCCAAAAGCAAATAGCAGTCACCCCTACGTGGTGTAATATACAAAAAAAATCAAGCTTGGAAACAATACCATAAAATACATAAAATACATAGGCACACAGTCAGAACGGCCAGAACATCTAAAAGACGAGAAGGTGCAATCCACAGGGCAAATCGTGTACACCAGAAAAAAGGTCAATAATACTGATGCCATACAATCCGAAAACTAAACCACACCACGACGCAAGTCGAGCTGCTTTCTGGAACTTCCACATCTCTTTTCATTGTTCCAACTTCCCGGTTTCCTCTCATGGATTGTACGACAGCCAATCAAGGTTTGTGGGGAGGAATTCAGGGTTGTATCCAACGGCAGGAGATGAGTTGCAATAGTAAATGAAACCCACACACACACACACACACACACACACACAGACACAGATCCTCCCCTGAAATACGGCTGACCATAACAGTAAAGAAAACAACAGATAAGCTCTACAGTTGTGCTCAAACTGTTGTCATTTGACCTGCAGTGTGATTCTGTAAATCACTGCTATGCTGTTTTCAGGTTGGATTTGTGACAATATCAGATCTTAAGTCTTTCTCCAGATATCAGATCAGGTTTCTTAACTCTTTCTCCAGATATCAGATCAGCTTTCTTAAGTCTTTCTCCAGATATCCAAACCAGTATTTTTGCTGATATTGACCTCATTTTGATACGTGGTTTCTATTTGGTACCTCCCTACTGTATTAATATTGAACATCCCTATTGTATTATTGTTGGTTATTGGCACCTGGTTCTGCACTCATAAGACACTTTAATAGGTGTCTTTAACATGTACAGACTGTGTCTTTAAAAAAAACAAGAAATGTCCTGTTTCTTTGTGATTTTGTGTAAAAAAAAAAGTGTTACTATGATTGCATCTGTGCAGATGCAAAGTGGATGCACACACACAAGGGTTTATACAGTATGTATGACTTGTCTGGATTTTATGTCCCTACAGGAGGGGTTCCAATGTGTCTCTGACTTTGGATATGTGCACTCCTGGCACCACCGAGCCTTATGGAGCACTGCTGTCTCCTCGAGAGCACAGCACACAGGAGTATCTGGAGAAAGCGTCGAACATCCTCACGCCTGAACAGCTGAACACTCGTGCTTTGGATGATGCTGCACTGCAAGCTGAGTTCTATGTGAGATTTCACACAGACACACACTGAACACATAATGGGATCTAATGTATGCACTGCCTTGCTGTCTTATGTCTTGGATCAAGAATGCAATCTTGTTAGAAGATAGGTTTGAGATTTTCTCTTTTATGTCACTGGGTACTAAAATATCTTTCTGTGTAAAAATCTAGCAGCTACAATTTTCTAAAAACACAGGACACAAGTCAAGTAAAACCTCTAAGAATATAATTTTAGAAGGGCAAAACCAGGGACCCAAGGCAAGTGAGAAGGAGTGAGAGGTGCTCACTGTGTTGGGAGCTAGTTTGGGGAGGAGAAGGAGTGAGAGGAGCTCACTGTGTTGGAAGCTAGTTTGGGGGAGTCAGTGAGAAGGAGTGAGAGGTGCTCACTGTGTTGGAAGCTAGTCTGGGGGATTCAGTGAGAAAGAGTGAGAGGTGCTCATTGCTTTCTGCTGCTCCAGAGTCCTCTATGGCTGAGGTGAGCAGAGCGACCATCATGTATAATGTTCACTTTCAGTGTATGATTTGGCACAGGAGGCCTGCTCTCCTACAGGGACTGTTTTCTGTGTTCATCAGTAGTGAGGGGGCAGAGAAGTAGAATGTCATCCTAGAGGTGGTCATAATACAGAGTATCATGACCCATGGCCCAAGTGTTCATCCAGGGACTTCAGCTCCTCATGGCTTGTCAGGTCAGTTTGGAGGTCCTTTCACAGTCTGACAGCTTCTTTGTTCCATTGCATTGCAGCTATCACCATACGGAACTCCAGGGTGTACTCTGTTACTGGGCAGGAGCTCTGCTTGTTTTGTAGCTGGACTTAACCGTAAATATGGGGTAGCTATGCCTCACTGGAGAGTCATTTGTCACTGACACAGTACCCCAAGCCTTGGCTCTCCACATGAGCTGATTGACGACTGCAACCCTGACGTGCTCCAGTATAACTGTCTAATCGCTGCTCTGCAGGGTTCCAGGTGCTTGGGGTGGCTACTTCATTAGTGTAGTTCACACTGGGCCAGGAAGCTTTTCCAACCTTTAAGGTCCCCATCATAAACCTCTGGGGTGGCTATATGATGAATCTGAGCCCCAGTTGTCACAAGGCTCATGTGCCTACAGGCCACAGGAGCCAGACAGCTACTCAGGGTTATAGTTGCTGTTTCTCCAGCTCGTGTTGTCGGCCTCTGATTAAGGCGGCTCACTCACTGCCCTCCATTCCTTAGGCTTTGCATTTTGTGGCATCTTGGGTATGTGGTCATCTCAGGTATGTGGCCATGAGTGCCAGTAGCAACAAAGTTTATAACAAACCAAACATGGTACAGAAAGCAATTAAGATAAACACCCAAGGCTGCAGAGATAATGTCTCATGGACACTATGGGCATTGTGCTAGTCTGGTGGCAGGTTAATATAAAGCATCTGGAATTACAGCCTGAAGAGATAGAGCCAGAGAAACAAGGGACATGTGATGGTGTTAACGCTAATTGGTTGGTGGTTGAGATCTGGAAAGTGATTGGGGAATGTGATTGGTGGATATATGGGTGTCAACAGGGGCATGATTGCAACTTACATGGACTGGACTCTTCTTTATTGCTGGTGCTATTAGTTTTCCTTTGTCTTTCTCCTTACCGGCTTACTTATACATAGCTTTGTTTAGTTTCATAATAAGATAAATAAAAACATGCACTGATACATGTATATGGATTATATGACAGAAATGAAACAAGCCTTGCAGAAAGTGCATTTTAGTAGACTGAAGCAGCTGTTATTTCATAGGCTGAAATTACACGAAGCAAGCTGGCAATAGACAACAGTTGTTCAAAAGTATTTTGTTCTCTTAAGGCACCTTTGGTGTTGGAAGTGCCTTAAGAGAACAAAAAAGAACTTAAGGAAGTGCAGATGAAAGCATTTTGGCATTTTTACATCTGCATTAGAGGATAACAGCAATGGTAATATGTGAGGTGGTGCTTTAAGTGTCGAGGGCCAAGTGTTTACATACTGTCTACCTTTATCTCAGCTGCCAACATCTTTTGGAAGATACAAACATATGGAAGGGACAGCAGAAAAAAACAGCCATTCTAAAACGTTGGCATGGTACCTTTTTTAAAAAGAAAAACAAAAAACAAACAATGTGTACATCGCCTCCTGTGTAACTTTGTAACTCCTTGGTAACATTTTGCTTTAATCTCTGGAAAGGGAGAGAAAGGACACACAACAGGTTTATGAAATTTACTGGTAAATTTATAATCTGATTGACATTCTTTCTGTTATTCTTGCTTTAATAGGAGACACCAATGAACTTTGTTGACCCAAAGGAATACAACATTCCAGGTGTGGTGAGGAAAAATCGTTACAAAACCATCCTGCCAAGTGAGTATTCATGAGTATATGAAATAACCATTTTTTAAAAATATATTTAAAACCACATATTACAAGAGTGTAGGCAGCCATTTTACATTTAAGGCATTTAGCAGATGCTAAAAAGTACTTGGCAAGGAGCAAGGCATTGGGCTCTGATTATAAATTCTTGCAGTGTAGGCAATAAAATCATAAAAGCCTGGCCAGATAATGTCTTCACTTCTCCAGCGCTAGCTCGATGGCAAGGAACTACTTGTTGATGATACTATTCAACAATGATGCCGCTTCTGTCTACTAGAGTATGTCTTCTGTATGCCGGAACAGGTTTTGGTGGTTCCCCTTTATTCTGTTTTAACCAACTGATTCTGTAACAGAATTGTACAGAATCTCCTTTAGTCAACCTCAACTCCCACCTCAATCACAAATGGCTTAGGTTGAGCCAACACTAAAGCAGATAAAGAGATGTTTGAGGTCAGCATACACTGTTTCTGCAGCAAAGTCTCCATCTTTTTCCACTATGAAGAAAAATCAGTCAGAAGCTGATGACAAGGAATGTTATATAATCCCATGCCTTCGGATCTTCTTGGTGTATTCATCCACAGCAGCATTCTCCTTGACCAAGGGGGTATAAATTTAAGTCATGGAGGTGGTATAGGTTAATAGCACAGTCCCAGGATCAGTGAGGTGATAATTCCATGGTGGCTTTCTTACTAAAATGTCTCCTTGTCATCTCTATGCTCACAAGAAACATGTTCCATGATATTGATCCACAGCCTGAACCAATAGGAGCCATTTATAGGAATTCGTACTGGAATTTATAGCGATGGTCCATGTACTAATCACTGAAGCTTTCTGTAGCCACACAGTCAAAACCTGAGACAGACAAACCAGTATTCCAAGTCACGCAAGATAAGCACTGAATTCCTAGCCAAGTAGTCATTTCAGTATATATGTGGGAGTCTCTGCTTCTCTGGTGGGTCTAGGATGGGTGAGCTGTATCTGTATTCACTGAAGTAAATTGTCATCACTACAGGTGACACTGGGTGGAGTAACATGTAAATAAAACAGAAAGATGTCATTTAGGTCTTTAAAGATGAACAACACATGAACAGTCCATATTAAATAGACGTGCCAGTTGTAAGCCTGCAGCTCTGGCAGGTTTATCTGTAGCAACATAACAAAAAGGGAGGGCCAAAAGCTGACCACAGTCCTGAGGGCTTTCTGAGACACAAACCCAATTGGCCACAGTCCTGAGGGCTTTCAGAGACACAAACCCAAATGACCATAGTCCTGAGGGCTTTCTGAGTCACAAACCCAAGGCTGACCACAATCCTAAGGGCTTTCTGAGTCACAAATTCAAGTGAACTAGTGAAATAGCTTGGTGACAGTATCAACACTTAAGATTACCAGAATATTCTATGATCCAGGAACCCCTATAATAATGGGAAGTTATTCTTGGAGTCTGGTATTAACACATCTAAAGAATAACCCTCCTAGGTAGTATATTGGATCATTAGTTTTATTAATGATGCAGTCACTGTGGATCTGTACTTCATCCTTGATTTCCTCATGTGAAAAGGCATATGTATAAACATATAATCCGATATTTTCTGGAAAAAGACTGCATTGGTATCCACTTTCATGTTTGTTTCAGACACACACAGCAGAGTTTGCCTTCAAGCAACAGAGGAGGATGACTTTCTCAGCACCTATATCAATGCTAACTATTTGAAGGTAAGTGTATTCAGAGTGTTTTCTGGTTTGAAAATGGCTTTCTTTTTTTCCTGATGTATATTTGGAAAGTTTGGGAACCTGCCTAGAGCTCCTCCTCCCAACTAACTTCCTGTATATTCCCATCTTTCCATCTGATCTCCATGACAATGAATCATAGAAGTAACCCTAACTCCAACCCACCCTAAACTACATGACCCGTCTGTTGTCTTATACCTGCACTCACTAACCATTTTATTAGATCTATCAGTTGTAATGGTATACACTATATTGCCAAAGGTATTCACTCACCTTCCTTGACTCACATATTATCTTAAGTGACATCCCATTCCTAATCCAGTATAAGGTCACATACTGATGTTGGATGAGAAAACCTCACTCTCAGTCTCCCCTCTAATTCATCCCAACGTTTTCTATTGGGTTGAGGTCTGTGCAGGCCAGTCAAGTTCATCCACACCAGACTTTGCCATCCATGTCTTTATGGACCTTTCTTTGTGCACTGGTGCAGTCATGTTGGAAGAGGAAGGAGCCAGCTCCAAACTGTTCCCACAAAGTTGGGAGCATGGAATTGTCCAAAATGTCTTGGTACGCTGAAGCATTCAGAGTTCTTTTCACTGGAACTAAGGGGCCAAGCCCAGCTCCTGAAAAACAACCCAACACCATAGTCCTCCCTCCACCAAACTTTACACTTGGCACAATGCAGTCAGACAAGTACCATTCTCCTGGCAACCACCAAACCCAGGCTTGTTCATCAGAGAAGAAGTACAATTCGTCACTCCAGAGAACGCGCCTCCACTGCTCTAGAGTCCAGTGGCAGCGTGCGTCACACCACTGCATCCGACACTTTGCATTGCACTTGGTGATGTATGGCTTGGATGCAGCTGCTCGACCATGGAAACCCATTTCATGAATCTCTCTGCACACTGTTCTTGAGCTAATCTGAAGGCCACGTGAAGTTTGGATGTCTGTAGTGATCGACTCTGCAGAAAGTTGACAACCTCTTTGCATTATGCGCTTCAGCATCCGCTGACCCCGCTCCGTCAGTTTACGTGACCTACCACTTCATGGCTGAGTTGCTGTTGTTCCCAAACACTTCCATAATACAGCTGACAGCTGACCGTGAAATATTTAGGAGTGAGGAAATCTCACAACTGGATTTGTTGCACAGGTGGCATCCTATCACAGTTCCACTCTGGAATTCACTGAGCTCCTGAGAGAGACCCATTCTCACAAATGTTTGTAAAAACTGGCTGCATGCCTAGGTGCTTAATTTTATATATCTGTGGCCATGGAAATGATTGGAACACCTGATTCTGATCATTTGGATGGGTGAGCGAATACCTTTGGCAATATAGTGTATTTTATATGTGCATGGAGTTGACAGCATCCTGCATGTTTGTCAGCCCCATTCCTGTTCATCACTGCTTAGTTTCTGGCTATAGGATCACCTCTGACCATATATGTTGTGATTAGTTAACTAATCAACAGCACTGACATACTAGTGCCATTATTGTGGCTGTGGTACTGGTGCAAGAACAACAGGCACACTATTGCAAGGGTTTATGTGAAATTGAGTGTTGTAAAGTGTATGGACTACAATCTTCAAAATCCTCTTTTCCTGTTTATTGATGTTATCTGTGCCTAGTTTTGACCTGTATATAAATATGTGGGTTCTGAGCAGGAAGAGTGTGTGAGGTCTCATTTAGCACTTGCCTAGCATTACTAAGCCTTATTTTATTTTGTTTTTGACTTTTGCTTTTGTATTCATCGGTTTAGGTGTCTTGCCTGAGCTTTTGTATTCTGTTTTGGAACTTGACTATCGCCTGTGATATCAATACTACTTTGGACTACCCTTTTGATATTAAAGCTTTTGGATGGCATTTCCTGACCAATGCAAATTGGCTTTCTGTTGGAAGGTGGCGATGGTTGCTTGTAGTTGCCAGTGCATTCGTTCTCAAACTCTGGCTTTTACAAGCCTGGCCACCATATATGCTATTTCAGATAAAATAATACTGGACTTGATGTGTGATTAGCTATGTTAATTTTAGGCTCTGCTTTATGTGCAAAATGGCTTGATATAGACACAAACTTAATAAATAATTACTTTCATCACTAATCCATTTTATACCTCACCTCATTATCTTTCTCTGGCACTACTTCACCTGGCACTCCCCTCTCTCCACTAGCATTCTCCTAATAAGACAATACATGATATTTAAAATAATGTAAAACTAGGCTAGGTTAATGACTGATTATGATGTGGTCTTGTATTTGTGCGTAAAACCAGTTGTCTACTTAAGATAATGCTACTCTTCTTAAAAAACACCAGTAACATTTGTCCTGTGGTGTTTTTTTTGTTTTTTTTTTGATGACATTATGCTGAAATGAGATTAAACAATTTATGTTAACACTGAGATAGTTCGAGCTGAGATAAGA
Organism: Sternarchorhynchus goeldii; assembly: GCA_028565775.1. NCBI lineage: Eukaryota > Metazoa > Chordata > Actinopteri > Gymnotiformes > Apteronotidae > Sternarchorhynchus > Sternarchorhynchus goeldii. The sequence continues at coordinate 503,784 of JAOXYF010000020.1, read as the reverse complement.
CTAGACAAGACTAACACTACTTCATGTTTCAAGTTCTTTCTGACAAGCTGAACACTGTTAATGTTAACATTCAGGAATAACATAATTATGCTTCCATAGCATAATTAGGCGCTATTACTTTCGTTGTTCTCTCATTACTGACCTCAAGCTCAGAGCTGATGAAAGTTAACTTAATTTACTTTCCAGTGAGGCATATCGAAGGTCAGTGAAACTGGTGATTAGAGTCTATTGTTGAACAGAAATCGTAACAAAAAATAAAAGACCCAGAGTTCTGTTTTGGCGCCAAAACAGTGGCACGTTTCAAAATGAAAATTTTTCAACTTGAAATGTCAACTTGAGAAACAAATTGGAGGACTGTGGTACATAAGCATGTTTTTGACAATGGTAAAAAAAAAAAAAAAAAAAAAAAAGGTAAAGTTTACACATTACAGAAACAGGATGTCTGCATACCCCAACACTAAAACTTTGCAAATACTGATATATTGTAAGCACAATGAAATGCTAACTAAGATTATACAAAAAATAAATAAATAAATAAACAGAAGGAACAAAAGGAGAAACATTTATTCATTTGAGGGCATGAGTTATAGCTTTATTTATATATACTTCAACTGAACACGAGGCGATTTCAGTTAAGTCGAGTTATCAGCTTTTCACCATGTTTTCTTCTCTCCTTAACACTCCCCCTCCTCCCTCATTCCCCAACATTTCCTCATGTTCTTTGAGAAGAAAGCAGCAATCCATTTGACCTTTTCCTCTGTTCCCACTCTTTTAATCGGTGCTCAGAGCCTCACATTCAGTTATCTATTTTCCTCACCCAGAATCTGCTCCATGATCCCAATCAGTCTGGCTACAATGGCACATTCAACCGAGACGGCTCTTATAAAGTGCCAGAGAAGCTTCACGCTGCCAAACTGTCATCTGTAATGATTCTCATGGACCTTTAAGCTGCTTTTGACACAGTAAACCACATCATCCTCTCCGTTCTCTCTAGCCTTGGTGTGACTGGCTCTGTGTGGAAATGGTTCCAGTCCTACCTGGAAGGCCGGTTCTATCAGGTGTCATGGAAAGGATCCACATCCAATCCATGTAGACTCTCCACTCTTCTCTTTGTATACTCACTCTCTTGGTGATATTATATCTTCTCATGGCTTCTACCATCACTGCTATGCTAATGACACCCAACTAATCCACCCAGGTGTTTGTGGAGTCTCGTCATAGATTGACTACTGCAACTTGCTAGTCTTCCTCTATGGTCCATCAGGCCTTTTCAACTGACCTACATAGAACGAATAGTCTATAACCTTCCAGAGTTCACACGTCACTCCACTGCAGCATTCCCTTCACTGGCTTCCTGTAGCTGAGAGAGAAGAGAGTGACAGAGACAGAGAGATGGAAAGAAAAGGAAGAGCAAGGCACATGGAGTTATTTCTCCAAATTTTACTCCTTAACCTAGAAGATCTACTCTCCCAAAACCCTCTCTTCAAGCTCCACTCTCTGAAAACCCTCTTCCTCCTGGCCTTCAGTCTTATGCTGACCAAGAACATGGTTTGCCATCACTGACCAATCAAAAGTAACAACATACAGGCATTCAACTACTATAGAAAACAGCCACAGAATCTCACAGCTGGAATCTCACATACTGTACTGAATAATTGTTGATCATTTGTGGTGGGGCAGTGCCAAAGTGGCCATTATAATTTTATAACGCTTATCTGTGTGAGAACAAAGGTATCCATAGCAATAGGGGAAGATGAAAATGATTTTTCACAGACCAGAGTTCCAGAGTTTGACCTTGTCGCGGTGGCCGCCCTGGCTGCCTCTCCTGTCTCGTTTCTGTGTGGGTGTGTCCGTGTGTGGGTGTGTCTGTGTTCGATGGTGTGATGTGGGTGGTTTTGTGAATGTTCATCGATGTTCATGAATGCTTGTCAGTGTTATTTGTGAGTGATTGTTAACATTACTTGTATCCCCTGTGTCTTGTCAGGGTGTGTGTATATAAGCGTGTGTATGTCACTAGGTCCTTGTCGGTCTATGTTTGGTTCGTGACTCGTCGTTGTCAATGGTTGTCGTTGGTAAGCGTTGTTTCCATTTGTTTCTGTCTAACGAAACCGAAAATAAAACGGTTTATTTAACTAACGCACGTTGGAGTCGTGTCGCTTTCTACAGCTCCCCGCACCTCCGATGTGACAGATAGACCGACCGCTATCGAAGATGCCGCGAAAGACCTGGGGGGAGAAGGACCAGGTCTTCCGCCTCCCCAGAGGTCTGCATCCTCCCTGGGTACTTCTTCACAGGATCCCCACCCCATGGAGCGCTGGAGGAGAGGGATTCCTATTTTGGAGAGATGGGGAGAGCCAGGGGTCTCTCTATACCTCCAGAGAGTCTGTTCTTCCAGCAGCCCCATTGATGATAGGCACCCTATACCCCGGAGAGGCAGAGGAGGCAAGAGAGGCCTGCTACGGAGGGGGTATCTTTGCCCCAAGGGACTCCAGGTATCGTGGGACCCAATTGGCGATTGGCGCCCTGTACCCCGAGGAAGCAGGTGACAGCATGGAGGTAGAGTCTCTTCACACCGAGGAGGAGTCCCCTCCAGGCCACCACCCATGAGACCACCTCTCCGGCTCGGAGTCTGAGATGGAGACGGAGGCGGCAGAGACCCCCCCAGATCACCTCCGCAGAGGCGTTCCTCAGTCCTCGGAGTCTGAGATGGAGACGGAGGCGGCGGAGTCCCTCCCTGATCACCTCCACAGAGGCGCTCCTCAGTACCCGGGGTTCCCTCCGGATCGCGACCCAAGAGACCCCTCCTCCGGGTTGGCGATGGAGACCGAGGAGGAAGACTCAGAGCCCCCTTCCCAGGCACGGAGGAGGAGGCGGGGCGAACCCCAAAGAAGGCGGCCGGGATCTCCGTTTCTTCAGAGTCTCGGTCCTGGAGGAGGTACACAGAGGACACACCCTGGAAGCCCAAGGACAGGCCCTGGAAGCCAAAGAGCCGGCCTTGGAAGCCAGAGGGCACGCCCCGGAAGCTTGTGGAAGCATCTCAGACACTGCCCCGGGAGCCGGCGAGTCAGCCCAAGACGCCAATGCGCACGCCTAGCCCACGGGAGAACGCGCCGCTCCCCCAGTCGGGGAAACCCCAGGGACTGCAAAAGCTTCTCCGCTTCCGGCCCCGGCTCCACAGCTGCCAGGCTTTGGACCCTGGTCCTTGGGAGCTGGGGGATTGTGGGGGCCGAAGCCCATGGGGGGAGCCGGGGGCCCTCTGCTTCAATTCCCAATCACCATCCCTGTTGTAATAAATGTGACCGTGTTTGTGTCTGTCCCTGTGCCTGTCTCTGTGCCAGTGTCTGTGACTGTGTTTGTTCCTGTGTGTGTTCCCCCATTGTCATCCCTGTTCCCGGGGAGAGTGGCTTAGGGGCGTGGCTCCGTGGATGGGCCCTGCAACGGGGGGTGGGTGCTCCTGGGACGTGCCGATGGCCGTGGTGCCCGTCCTCCGGTCCTGCACCAGTGGTGGGGGCTGGGAGGCGGTCCATGGTCATTGGACGCTCCGGTAAAAAGCGCCCCTTGGGGAGGGGCTCTGTCACGGTGGCCACCCTGGCCGCCTCCCCTGTCTCGTTTCTATGTGGGTGTGTCCGTGTGTGGGTGTGTCTGTGTTCGAAGGTGTGATGTGACTGGTTTTGTGAATGTTCGTCGATGTTCGTGAATGCTTGTCAGTGTTATTCGTGAGTGATTGTTAACGTTACTCGTATCACCTGTGTCTCGTCAGGGTGTGTGTATATAAGTGTGTGCATGTCACTAGGTTCTTGTCGGTCTATGTTTGGTTCGTGACTCGTCGTTGTCAATGGTTGTCGTTGGTAAGCATTGTTTCCATTTGTTTCTGTCTAACGAAACCAAAAATAAAAGTTTATTTAACTAATGCACGTTGGAGTTGTGTCGCTTTCTACAGCTCCCCGCACCTCCGACGTGACAAACCTACAGATTAGTTGAGAAAAAGTGCTATATACATTTAAATTATTATCATTAGTATTATTATTATTTAGTCAGAGCTGTATCTGCCATGTTAGTCATTTTAGGGATTGAGCACTTTTACCAGTTCCGGTTTCAGTTGAGATTACATAGAGCATGTTTGTTGCTGCCTCTTCTCACCAGACTTATTGCTTTATTGACTTACCTACTTGTTTCTCTGTAATCTTCACTATCTTGAATATTTGGATTTTTTTATGCAACTTCTCAAAAGATACTTATATGCAGAGTTAAATGAGTAGCCTAATTTCTAGCCACCCCTGAGCCCTCTCCCTCTCTCCCATATCCCATCGGTTTCAGTCATGGTGAGTAAGTTTCCACTTCTTGCTAAGTTGTTATCCATAAATTGTTGTGCTGGATAGCTTGGTTACATTCTCATGCACTAACTGTTTGGGCTATGAGACTTTTGGGACGGCTAAGGTGATGAGTGGTTTGGAGCTTGACCTATGTCATGGTTTTTCTGGACTCGAGTAATGTTTATCATGATCTGCCTTCTCTGTTTATGGATCGGCTGCTGGTCTATGCGGATTTGTCTGCTTCCTGCTATGACCACTTATGCAATCGCTGAACTGAAAAGTTTAAATGCTTGCGTGCGTCTTGACTCTTCAATATTTAAAATCTGTCGTTCTGTCGGTATTACACACTGACCAAGATACATCCACCGGTCCCCACGCTCCCCGATTGCACACTATGCTTCTGATTTTCCCATTCCTGTCATCTGGAGGACTCACAAACGGACTGTTAATCATCATAAACATGCCAGAGGAATAAACTACGGCCATCTTCGCCCTCTTGAGAATTTAGGAAATCTCCTAGGATGCATCACTCATCAATGATCTGATCATCCATAAGAATAAAATCAAATCAAGTTTTATTTATATAGCGCCTTTTACAACAGATGTTGTCTCAAAGCAGCTTTACAGGTGTCCGAGTCCAAGCCCCCAGTGAGCAAGCCAAGGGTGACAGTGGCAAAGAATTACTCCCTAAGAGCATGAGGAAGAAACCTTGGGAGGAAACAAGACTCAAGGGGGGAGCCCATCCTCTTCTGGCCAATACCAGTCACCATGACGGTTTGGGGACCAGGGGTGCTGATAAGGGCCTCCATCCAGTTGATGAATCCTCCATCTACATCTGGATAAGTAGGAGGTGGTTGGTCTAGGGCAGGTAGCAGGAGAGCCTTGTCAACAAGCAGTAGTGGGTCAACAGCACCAGCGTCTCAGTATACCATAAAACCTTCTGCCCATGAACCCCTGGATCTGTATCCTTTATCTAAGGGGGAATATCAATTAACAAATGGTAAACTAAATAAGTATGTTTTTAGCCTAGACTTAAAGACTGAGACTGTGTCAGAGTCCCGGACATTTTCTGGAAGGCTGTTCAATAGCTGGGGGGCTTTCTAAGAAAAGGCTCTTCCCCCTACTGTTACCTTATTAATTACCTTATTAACAAGTAAGAAGCCAGCACCCTGTGTTCTTAGTAAACATGGAGGCTCATAGTAGGAGATAATAAGTTCTTGGAGATAATCAAGGGTGAGCCCATGCAAAGCTTTATATGTTAATAGAAGGATTTTATAGTCAACGCGAAATTTGACCATCGATGCTGAACTTTCATAGTTTTTATCAATGCTGATTAAGACTAGCATGCTTCTTGTATTCTAGCAGTGATCTAGATCAAATGTCTACTGAACTCTAATCTACTTACTGGCTAGGATGCATTCTGTGAGTCAACAACAAAGCACTCTTTGTACATCGCTCTGGATAAGAGCGTCTGCTAAATGCTGTACATGTAAATGTAATGTAGCCAAGAATCAGATTCCGTACCTTGATCATGTTCTTGGTTAGGGTTTTCTGTAACTTCAGAAGGGGAGGGAAGATTATTATGTTGGCATGTTGATGAATTACTTAAAAACAAGTGTAGTACTTTTTTGGGATTGTTGCATTTGTATTCATGCCAAACTTTTCTGCCAAGGCCGTATGATTAACTAAGCTAATCAAGAAGGTCCTCCAAAATACATTTCACTTAGCTGAGGAGTGTAAAGCTTTATTCCAGGACTTGAACTGCCTGTCTGAAGCCAGTGCTCCGAAGAGCCTCACTTTGAGTAACTGTCTACCGACCCAAACAAACAAACCCTGCATCTAAGCCAGTGTACAGGCTACAGTATTGAAATCTGAACCGAGTTTGAGTACCTGCCAGTTACAAATGCAGCCGTATGTTCAAGGTCATTGCAACGTCACTGGTTCGGGAATAGCATCAAGCAGGACAGACAGGTCCTACGGAGAGTGATACGATCAGCTGAACGTATCACCCAGACTGAGCTTCCTGACCTGCAGACTATCTACAGCAAGCGGTGCTGGATCAGAGCCAGGAAGATTGTGAAGGTCCCCAGTCACCCCAACAATGGACTCTTCTCTCTGCTACGCTCTGGGAAATGCTTTTGCACCCTGAAGGCAAAAACTGAGAAAATGAGGAGGAGCTTCTTCCCACAAGCTGTCCGAGCCCTGAATGAGAAGTGTCTAGTCCATCACCACACTCAAACTCCCCAACGAGGGCTCCGACACCACCTCACTCACAAAGAACCAAACTGCATTTTGCACACCACCACATTCTCACTCACACGATGAAAACTTTTTTTTGCACTGTACCCATCCATGCTGCTACTTGTGTATCTATAGATACATATTATATATATAGTATTTAATTGTACTGTAAATTTTTTAACTTCTGCATAGCTTATATTCTATGGACTTGACAGTCAAATTGCATTTCACTGCAGGTGGTACCATGTATGACTGTATGTGACAAATGAAACTTTGTAATGTGAAATGTCTGTCTTGAAATAAAATAGGTAATAAATGCTATTTCGAGCAAATCTGTGGTAGCTCACTAGTGCACTCTTGGTGGAAATACGGTGTACTCTTAGTCTCACACTTCATATGTGTAATGTGACTGCATCCCTTTTAAACCCTCCACTCATTTATCTCAGACAGACAGACTTGTGGGAGAATATCACCTCTCTCCTGCATTTCAACTCATCTATCTCAGACTCACTTGTGGGAGAATAAGGTCTCTGCTTTTCCCCCTTATACTACAATTGTTTTTGTATTCTTGAATCTTTATAGTGCCTTTATTTATCATAATGGTCATTTTATGATAAAAATGTTTGAACTGTTCAAAAACAAAAGCAAGCACTGATTCATAATATAAAATGATTGAATGAAGTGTTACTCTAAATAAATCAATCAGGTGATAAAAAATTGTATGCTCTTAGATAAAATTCATTTAATCCAATCTGCAATTATAAAATGTGTGTTTTTTAGGGCTATGGTGGACAAGAAAAGGTATATATTGCCACACAGGGTCCAACTGTAAACACTGTGGGAGATTTCTGGAGAATGGTTTGGCAGGAACACTGCCCAATCATCGTCATGATCACCAACATTGAGGAGAAAAATGAGGTAAACACACATTCATAGATTTTACTGCAGGAATCAAGTCTGCATTCAATCTATTATTACCATTATTTTACTTAATAGTAATAATTTACCGGCTTCTCCAGAACACTGATTTGAAGTCAGTAGTTTCAATTTACATTTAAAACTACAAACATAGGACCATATTTACTGAGTGTGTAGAAGCCTTTTTGTGTGTGCAGATGATGTCACCACTGAGCTGCAGGTTTTAGCACCTCACTTCATAAATATTCACTTTATGCATTTTAAGGAGTGGCACTCGAAGTGGCACTTGAAGTGCAATTTCAGAAGTTCATGAAATCTGCAGATTTTACCTCTGTGAACAGATTTACTACACCATTGAGAAAGTACCACAAGTACTTTTTCTCTCATGCAATGCAGCCATTGTCAAAGAAAATGTGAACGTAGAGAGAACGTCACCATACAATTCTATTGACGGCCCAGTCACATTATATTGTCATTATTCAATTAAATAAGATTACCACAAACACAGTGGAGCAACAGCGTTCCTGGTCTTACAAAAACCTCTGGCTGTCCTCCACATGTTCGCATCTACTTCATTCCACCAGCACATTGAGGTGAGGAATGCTGGTATCTCCCAGTCTGCTCTGTATTTGCACAGTCATGTTCTCCAGGACAGTGATGTGGCAAGTAAGACATAATGTCTATTTTCCAGAGTAGCATCATCACTATGCTAGTCACTGTCATGTGTACATAAGACTTATAGATAAAAAGTAGACATCTAATCTTAATATTTGTGCATTATATTTTAGTAATATATACCATTACAGTTTGTTAAATATCACTAATAGTAATGTAATAATACAAAATACTCTTAACAATAAAACAGATCTTTAGACTGTGGTTCACGTCTTTTCATGAAAGAAACATGTTTTCTACAATTCTTCAGCTATCCAGTGCAGTTGTGTGGAGACAGTTACATGGAGTAGAAGGTCATAGACATTCTAAGGGGATTTACTAGTTAGCAGATGTCAGTGAACAGGCAGGTCTCAGTAATGTTTTGATTTAATCCATTTTGATTTGGCTAATAAGCAGTACTTTGATTTGATCAGTTTCTCTTGTGTTGCAGATTTGTAGCTATTTATCAACGTACCTGTGGTGACCATAAAAGCAATGGCACTGCCTGTTTGTTTCTTTAAAAAAAAAAACAAAAAAAAAACCCCCTTGTTTTCTTTTAAGGGTGATGGTACAGTTGATAGTGATGTTACAAATGGTGATGGTACCTTTGTCACTGACAATCATTGTAACCCAGTTAGGTACAATGTGTTACCATTTTATCCTAGCACAGTCCTCGCTATGGCACTAGATTAGATTAAGTATTATGTTTTTACTGAACATATTTTCTTGCCATGTCTAGTCTTGATTTGTAACACATGTTCAACAATGTGTCTGGTGTGGAAACAACAATTATTAGCATCTGCATACTTATATAGTTTGTAGTTACTTTAGAAATAGAGACATTCACATGGCTCAAGCGTAAGTGAGCGAGTGACTGACCGTGTTCTGGTAGCACACCGTCTTTATACCTTAGACGTTCTTCTCGCTGTTACCATTGATCACCTGCATGGCCGATCATGCAGGTGGCTCCTTCTGTCTCTGGAGACATTGTGCTTGGCGCACACACATTTCTTTGATTTGTTCAACTAACTGAACAACATTGCTGTCTTGTAAATAGTATATCATACCACTAAATATGTAAAAATAAAATAACTAACTAAAAAATAAATAAAATGAAAATTCAGCAAGCTTGCCTGCTGTAGAGTAGTTGTGGCCAACGTATGAAAAAAGCAAGAAAACATTTTACAGAAAGAAAACATTGTACCACTGGGGTGAGAAGTTCATTCCAGCAACCCAGTCAAACTGCATCCACCAGTTGAACTAATGGAAACACTCTTGGTAGTTTATCTCCAGGATGAAAGTCCTAACCAGACCTAGGTTGCTCTTTGAGTGGGTGTCTGAGGTAGAAGGTAATTGGTGTGCATATAACTTACGAACTTTGTCTGTTTAAACTAAAATACACCAATTGAATGAGTGATAAAGGATAACTCATAATTAACGGTTTATGGTAATTGGTAATTAGTTATGCATTTAATGCAAACCTGTTATCATTAATGAAGAACAAACAAAAAAAAAGTAAAGGAAGCTCACAAAGGTCACAAAAGAAACCGTTATAAATGGAGAAAACATAATAACGTAACTGCCCTCAGACCTGAATGTAACAATATGTGCATAAATAACAAATAAACAGTCAGTCTTGATGGTTTCCACCACTATGGGTGGCCACTGGTAGTGGGACTCAATGCTGTTACACCTGTTTTGATTCGTAACGTAGAAACTGTTTGGATTTCAAGAGCTGCACTATAATACTAAATTTAATTTAGATTTACTAAGTGTCTTGTGTGTGCTAATAGCTTTTTTAAGGCTGATTTATCAAGGAATGTGAAGAAGCTTTTTTGCCAGTGAAGACTGCAAGGTTTAGCCCCTCTAACTTCATGTGTTTTTTGAGGAATGACTCTGCTGAACTGCAAAATTAGAGGAGACATTTATACGAATTAACTATCGGATTTACTAATGAGAACGGAACAAAAAAAGGGGAGAGTTTTTATGCCAGGCAGTTACTTTTGTTTTTAAAGACAAAGAGCCTATCAAAGGTAGAGGGAATATTTCACCAAACAGACACTAATAATAAAATCATACCAACTGCCAAGTTACATTGTCATAGTTTAATTAAATGAATAATGGCCTAGATCCACAAGCACAAAGGAACTGTGCTGCTCCTGGCCTAAGAAAACCTCTGATCTCCATCAAGTCTTTTTGTGTGTGTGTGTGTGTGTGTGTGTGTGTGTGTGTGTGTGTGTGTGTGTGTGTGTGTAGAAATGCACAGAGTACTGGCCAGAAGATAATGTAATGTGCGAAGGCATTGAAATCACTGTCACACAGTTCATCCAAGCAGACGACTACAGTCTGAGGATCTTCACTGTAAAGGTGACTCTTTCTGACTTTCTGTTCAGTGTTTTCACAGTCAGTAGTTTTGGTTATGAAAAAATCTACTAAAATGTCAATGCTGTGTGTTAGTGTGTGTGTGGCTGAGAGGGAGAAGTGCTTCTTATAAAGGCCACATGATTCATAGGGAAGAAATATTTATATTATCAATGTTGTGGTTAGGTCTATGATTGTTATTAGTACACATAGTAAATACACAGTATATAGCATGTATTTCCCATCCTGAAAGTGTTTAAAAGCACGTGTGTGTGCACATACACACTGTGTATGTGTCTGTGTCCATGCATGTGCGTGCATGCATGACTGCATGTGTTCCTGCTCGTGTGTGTGTGTGTGTGTGTGTGTGTGTGTGTGTGTGTGTGTGTGTGTGTAGTATGAGGGTGAGGTCCGCTCTCTCAGGCACTACTGGTACACATCATGGCCTGATCAGAAAACTCCAGACAAAGCTCCGCCTCTTTTACAACTGGTCCAAGAAGTAGAAGAAGCAAGGAAACAGGCTGCACTCCACAGTGGCCCAGTCGTTGTCCACTGCAGGTACAATAACAAACATATTTAGCATCTTTTCACATATTTTTCACATATAAGTCCAAGAAGACAAAAACACTGTGTTATGATATAAGAAAGTACTGAAAAATGATATATCTTAAGTACTTTTTTATGAAAATATTTGTGTTGACTATACAATTCCTCTCAGTGCAGGAATTGGCCGCACCGGCTGCTTCATTGCAACTACTATCCTGTGTGAGCAGCTGAGACGTGAAGGAGTGGTGGACATTTTGAAAACCACCAGCCAGCTGCGTTTGGACCGGTATAAATATAAACACAGTGTGTGGCATATTATATAGATTGCAAGTTAAAAATTTCCTACATGTATGAACAGTAATAAATAATCTTCTTGTGTGTATATATATAGGGGAGGGATGATTCAGACAGCGGAGCAGTACCAGTTTGTGCATCATGTGCTCAGCCTGTATGAGAGACAGCTGAATCAGAGATCAGAAGAATAGCACCTCCTACAGCGAACCCTAACCATCAGTTTATCAGCACCTCACATCTGCCTGCGCCACACCTGAGCCAGTCATGCATACCTTCTCTTCCTGCTAGGCTGTAGTACACAAGGATCATTACTTGTGAGGTTATGCGGGCACCTGCAAGACTTCAACTCAGGACTTCGACTCCCACAATATCCTTGTCTGCCTTTAGAATTGGTAAGACATCATAAAGGCACCATAGAGGACTACAGTTTCATCCACAGTTTTATCCCCAATGTCAGTTCCAACCTGCTGTCTAGCCTTTTCCCTTAATACCTGATACCAACCAGTGTGAGAAAGTGATGGCTAATTTGTGAGGCTAACATGTGATACCTCCACAGCATTGTTCATGCTGCTGGAGCATGTCAACTTTGAGGAGAGTACTAACCATCCAGTTTGTCTGCACGGCCCGCTCGATGAACTATTTAGGAATACTTAATGCTTAATACTACACCAACACTAAGACAGACCTACCACTTTAATGAAATGTTAAACTGCAATGCCCTAATTACCAGAAACTTTAGAAAGCAATGCTATACCTATTGTCACAGCATCCCTACAACAGCTGTGAAGTGCCTTTGAATAGCCCAAAACATCTTTCACCTTTGAATAGCCCAAAAATCTTTCACCATCTGTCATCAGATTTAGAATTTAAAACAATTAAATATCATGCTTTCCCCCACTGACCGCCAAACCATTTAGTATAAAATTTATGGAAATGGGAAAATAATCTGAAAAAAACTTTAGAAATACAAAATTTCTGATAAGTATATATACCCCTTCATAACTGGATGCCTAAATCAGTTAAAGTAACCTCCAGTTAAGTGTTCTCCAAAAGTATTTGGACAGCCAATTTATGTATTTGTACACTAAAGCAGTTAGGATTTAATGAGCATTTAAGGATTTAATCTATGTTTATCAAGGACAGTGCTACAATTAATGCCAAATTTAATCTGTAATTTTACAAAAATACATTTGCATCCAACTGATTTGTGTATTTGTGTGTGTGTGTGTGTGTGTGTGTGCATGCATGTGTGTGCGCGTGTGTCTTAGCTTGTATGTCATTACGTGATCTTAAGTAGTGTGATTTTGGCATTTCTGTCTGCGCTGAGAGGAAACTCACAGTGATTCAGAGTTTTAGTTGGGCTGTGTATGACTCTGCTTCAACATGCTGATATCATTTTCTCTCTTCATTTGAGGCACTTTACCCAGCCTTTTCTCTAGATTCTTCTTTATATTTTGTCATTATTTAAGTGTAGAATTTTCTGGCTTTTCCTTTTCACCTGGGGGAATTCATGATTCACGGCAGTGTTGTTACAAACCTAGTGCTTGGTGCCAGGAAGTGTCCTGAGAAACGATGCTTCAATGAGCCTTTGTAAAACTTCCCTTTTAAGATTTCCTTTAGTTGCCTAGACATTGTGTTCTGGGCCACTGGACTACCACCTTTTACTTAATATGTAAAAGTAAATATGCCTCTTGTTCCACAATACGATGATAGACTTTCATAATTTGATAGACTTTCGTAATATGATGGACTTTCATAAGTAAGTTTTGTCCTAGTAAGTGGGCAAAAAACATCACCAGCATCAGGGAAGTCCTGTGAGATGAAGCATCCAGAGACTTTTTTATTTATTTAATCATTTTCATTTATTGACTGGAGACTAGAAAAGGTAAATTGGTTGGTTTGCTTTTCGACTGGCGATGCTTTTCCAGTGCAGGTACAGAAATGATCAAGAACTACGTAAACCTTGAGATAAAGATCATTTAAAAAAAGTTACATTAATATTGCAGTATAATAAAAAAATTTCCACATACATTTTCCACAAATTCTAGATTTTTTAGATGGCCAAATGATGATTTAGAGACCTTCCAGCTTTGCTAATCATGAAGTTAACATTAAGGAATGCTAATTTGCAGTCTTACTGCAGGATGGAGTGAAGGAGAGAACTTTTTTGGCAAAGAGTTCTTACATTATGTGAAAACAAGTAAACATTAAATGACTACACAACCTCTTTATATCGGATAGGAATTCCATTGAGACAGCTCAAATTGTTAAATTCTGATTTTTGGTGTTTGTATTAAACATTTTTATTCTGAGCAACCAGTCTTATTTTTAAGTGACTATTAAAAACAACATGTTGCAAAAACACAATTTCCTGCCCCCCAAAAAAGAGTGTTGGTCTTTCTAAAATGCACTAAAACAACATCCAGCAAACATCACAAGTGTAAAATCTACCTAGATATACAGAATTTCTCTAGCAAGGTATATGTAAATCCATGTTATGTTGGTTGGTGTTTCTTTACCCAGTTGTATTCTAACAAATGGACAGTTTCACCTAGTTCTGTGCACTTAAGTGTAGGCAGATTTTTATATATTTTTTTCTTTCTTTTATTTATTTATCTTATTTTATTTATTGCATCTTTGGTTAATTTTATTGAAAGAATTTCTCAAATATCACTACATTATTTAGAATTGTATTATCAAATGTCATACACATGGCACAGTTCTGTCCAGATCATGTAATGAGTTTAATTTTCTGTTACTGTTCTCCCATTGCACAACATTCAGTATTACATTCCCTAACACGTACTGTCCAGCACCCTGTTCCACCAGGTACCAGTACACCAGTCTGGTTTCTCTTTCCTGTCTTACTTTAAACTCTCTCAAGAATAATTAGATACTGCCAATGGAGCAGCAGCATTATAAAGGTTCCTAGAGCAGCTATTAAACAGATAAGAATGTATTATACAATAACTATTTAGACATTTTACTCAACTAACACACTTTAGACTTATTTTACAAAGAAATGTTTAGAAATATTACATGTAGCAATTAGTAATTTCCATATGTTGCCGTTTTTATAGTGTGAAAAATACCTAGTATTTAAATTCAATAAACAGTCTCCTTAAAAAGGTGTGTACGTGTATAGATCTACAAAAATAGTTTTTAACAGTAATGATCTGGGAATGGAAAGGTCATTTCCTCTCAGCCACAGTACAGGCAGAGAGTTTCTTAGGGCATGTATCACTCTCACATCTCTGAGCGTCCATGGTTTCCATGGTTTTGGTTTCTTGACTTCCATGTTCTAGTTTCTTTTCTATGGTTTCTTTGTCCTCCCTTTGTTTCCAGGCAGTTCCTTGTTTGTCCTTTATCATTTCTGTTTACGCCTGGTGTCCTCGTTCTGTCTTTGTCATATTGTAACATCTGTTTCTCTGTATGCTTCATGTCTGTTATATCCTGGTTCCCTGTGCTTGTTTTACTCTGGTTTTCCTAGATTTCATGTTCTCTGGATTCCCTTGTTCTCTTGTCTTTTTCCCCATTTGCTTCCTTTGTGGAATTAATCTAATATGATCTTTATTTCATGTTCTCTGTCTTCATTGCTCTATATTTACTCTTAGTCTGCTCCTCATAGATTTGTTCTGTTTTGGTCTTCTGCTTAGTTGACTTGCTTAATGTTGATTATTGACTGTATATAGAATGGATGGTATGTTACTGTTAACTCGCATTTTTGAAGTCACCAATATGGTGGACATGGGGGCTGCCATCTTGGGTGTGCTGGCACAGTAGATGAAAATTGGAGCCAGAGCATGCATAGTAGAGACTGTAGCCAGGACAGTATCTCCGCCCAAACCTCAACAGTGACTTCGCTCAAACCCCGATAGTATCTCCACCCAAACCTTGACAGTATCTCCACCCAAACCTCAACAGTATCTTTTGATAGTGCACGACACCTCACTCTTCATGTCCGGAGAAAACAAAGCAAACAATTAATACGCTCTATTATACATTTGCTAGCAGTGTTGGACAAGCTGTGAAGTGTAGTGAGCTAAGATAGCAGTTACTCCATCTCACTAAATACAGCTTCACTACATAAAAGCTAGCACCCCTGAAAATGTAGCAAGCTAAGTTACAAAAATGTAGCAAGCCAAAAATAATTGTCTGCTATTTATCTAATTTTATGCCAACTTAGCACCATCTTATCTTAGTGCTATGTGATCAGCATCTGTCCTTCAAGAAGAATTACAGGTCATCATTCACATAATTTAATGTGACCGAACATTATTTTAATGCTCATCCAGAACTGGTTTCATGATAAGTGTTTCAGGGACATTTGTACAATCTAGCTAGCTATCCAGTTATCTAGCTGGATTGTTTAGATTGTTAGTGCTAATATCTAGTTAGTGCTTGCCCTAAGAGTAAATTTACTACTGAAAAAGACATTGCTTTATTCCAAAATAAAAACGGAACAGTTGGTATTAACACAAATTGGGGGAAAAAGTTTAATATAGTTGCAGTCTGTGTTCACACCATGTCTGTCAGTATTAGCTGTCAATCACCTTATTGCCACACCCCCTTAAGTGTCATCAAATAACTTATATAAAACTTGTTCATTGTAAAGAACAATTTATTCTGTGTTTGATGGGGTTAAAAGTTCATTGATGGGGTTAAAAGTTCAACTGCAGCTAACCACTACAGGGTATCTGACGCATGGTGGCTTCACTTCTGACCCGTTATCATCCAGTCCACTTGTATATGTGGTCTATGGTTGTGTGGTCTGGAGAAAAAAGTGCATGTAGTTCATAAAAACATACAGAACTCAAGTACAGAAACTGAGAATGTTTTGGATGAAACTAAACTCACACCATAATGTGTTGCACCATTAATATGTACATTCATAATTAAAATATGTTGATGGTTTTAACTAAAATATTCAAAATCAATCTCGGTTGTGAATGTAACTTTGCTACTGTCATTAGAGAACTTGCTACCAAATGACAGGCTATTAAAAGTTCTTCTAGAAGATTTCTTTTTGCATTATATATTGCATTGTAATAACAAGCATGTATGATTAAATTCAGAGTGCATGTGCATGTAAATAGAGTCTCTCTAGAAATGAGTGTAAGTACAAAGTCCCTAGAAGTGAGTGGAAATACTTCTCTAGAAATGGATGTGTGAATCAATATAGAGTGCTCAGACTGAGCACAGCAGAAAAGTGAAGGAAGCTACAGACTAGACTAAGCACTGCAGAGAGAATTTTAAAAAATGTAAAAGATATTCAGCATTTTCAGTTTCAATTATATATGAACACAATATATATGAACAGCTGGTTCAAAAGAATTATTCAAATCAAATCAGTTATTTATATAATGTTTTTTACAACTGTCGTTGTCTCATTGTGTTCCTGTTTGTACTCACTGCTGGAACTCAAAAAAGTCTGAGAAGGAGGAGTTTTAAATTTGCTTTAACAGGATTACATTTAAATAGCAAAGTAGGGTAATGCAATTATTACTCATGTTCACCACTGATTTTAGTTCCGTCTGAGTACTGCCACTGCCAGTTACTTTTACACAGTGCACTTCTGTGCCATAAAAGATTGAGGCAATTCTTATCTAATATAAAATGACAAAATCTCTCAATAGAAGTAAACCTACAATGCCTTGCTAAGTACTGATGTATATAAATGTTTTGCTTGCATATTTTTTAAAATGGTTTTCTTTTTTAATCTCTTTTAGTAGGAAGCAGTTCTGAATTGCTTCTGTACTTCAAAACTCACAGTCACCTTAATGCTAATAGAGCTTTTATATGTAAGCATTTAGAAATACATTTAGATAACAAATCCAAGAGCATTACACAAACAAAATACATAACCAATACCACATCCTGGTTAAAATATGTAATATAAAAACTAACCAATTCAAAAACTGTAGCATGCAACATTGAGACTTGATCAGTGTGGGATCACAGGCTGACAGAAAGACTTGATCAGTGTGGGATCACAGGCTGACAGAAAGACTTGATCACTGTGGGATCAGAGGCTGACAGAAAGACTTGATCACTGTGGGATCAGAGGCTGACAGAAAGACTTGATCACTGTGGGATCATAGGCTGAAAACACCTGTGACACAAGCAGTGGTACGTTACAAGAATAACCTCACGGGTGTATTTATAAGTATACAAATGCAGACTATAGCCTGGTGGTAAGCACATCTCATTAACAACCATCCACTCCATTTTTCACTGGTCATTTTTGACCACCGGACCGACCCAAGCTCCTCACAAGGACTACTGAATAAAACCAATATTGCATATGGACTTTATATCTAATAAATATACCAATGAATCTTATTGTATATATCTTATAACAATAACAATAGTACAAACACACCAGGCACCACAATAACAACAGTACAAACAGTAAAGCATATAATGAGCACAAAATGAGTTTTACAGACTTGATTTCCTTGTTAAAATATGTTGTTGGTCATATAAATATGTCCACATGTCCTGCTGATGTGTCTGTACACAACTGCTGTGACATTGGCCACTCCTGCCTCTTCCCTAGTCCTGTGTTTGTGGGTGTGTCGGTGTGGAGGTGTGCTTGTTGTGGGGTACGACGCTCGTCTGTTATCGTTAATCATTTCACCTGTGTCTCGTCAAGGATGTGTGTAATTAAGTGTGCATATGTCACCACATCTTTGTTGGTCTTTGTCAGACTTTGTCAAGTGGTGAAATGTGTGCACAAGACTTTGCGCTCATGGTTTTTGATCACCTAAATAACCGTTTAATTACAGTGCTTTGCCTTCTGCCCGTTCCTGCCCCTAACGTGAGGGTTGCATTCTTTTTTGGACAAACATGGTATTTTTGAGGTCTTTCAGTTTGGTTTTAGAACCTTCTATAGTACTGTCTCATCTTTTATGATTAATGATTTGTCATTAGCTACAGACTCAGCTATTCTTATGCTTTTACATAAGACAGCTGCTTTTGATACAATTTTAACAAGATAACAGTATTCTTATCTCGTGACTAGAGCACAATGTTGGTATTAAAGACCTTGTCTTGTAGTGGTTTAGATAATATTTTTCGTGTAGAAGTTTTACTGTGTCTCTTCTCCTGTGTCGCTTTCTTGTAGGGTCCACCCGGATTCCTTTTTAGGATCTGTCCTTTTTCCCTTTATTCTGCTTCCTCTTGCCACCTTTAGAAAACATGGCATCCACTTTCACTTTTATGCAGATATTATTATATTTACTGCCCTCTGAAATTGAGTGAAAATAACTTCCTTAACCCTTTAATGAACTTCCTTGAGTACATACAAGCATGGATGGCCCTAAAGGTTTTGGCTTTTATTAAGAACAAAACTAACATTTTAATTATGGGCCTTAATTAAGAGTTCCTGTTAACACGTCGCAAATTGATCTCAGTCCACTGGAGGCTTTCATAAAACCGTCTGTTAAAATTTGGGGTGTGACAGTAATTTTAGTGATTCTAAATTTGTGGAGTGATAGTGATTTTAATTATTCTAAACTGGACAAGTCGATAAATTCTGCTATCGGATCTAGTCCCCTCCCCCCCTTTTCTTCAGACGAGGCTATCAACGCTTAAATGTTTCTTGTCTTTTAATGATTTTCAGAGGTTATTCATGCTTTTGTTACTTCCCAACTTGACTAATTTAATGCTCAGTATGTTGGGATTAGTCAGGCTTCTCTCTCTGGCCTCCAGCTCACGTCTCTCTCTGGCCTCCAGCTCACGTCTCTCCACTGGCTGACTGTTTTAGAATCGAATCCAAAGGTTTAGTTTTAGTGTTGCTATGGAACTTCTAAAATAAGCTCCCTCTTCAAGTTAGGCCCCTACGTTATAAGTTTTTAAAAACCCACTTTTATCGCTTGTCCTTTGATGTGTGAGAAATGTTTTGTGCCTTTTTTTTTATCTGACTATTCTGTTTTGTTGTCTTCTTTTGTCATTTTATTCTTTGTGTTGTACTTTAAATGTACACCACTTTGGTCAACCTTTGTTATTTTTAAATGTGTGTTATAAATGTAAATGAAATGTACAAAAATGCTGGG
>JAOXYF010000020.1:456903-471011 GCA_028565775.1 Sternarchorhynchus goeldii | reverse complement strand
ATAAATAAACACACACACATATATATATATATATATATACACACACATACACACACACACACACACACACACACACAATATTAAATAATTTTCTAAATAAGCATCAGAGATTTGTGTTTCTTCCTTTCTCCATTCAGTTTAAGTACAAATTGGAAATATTTTGGAAAAAAATTGGAAATAATAGTTCACTCCACCAAAAAAGGCAGTTAACCACTAATTCATATTGATTTAACAAAGATAATGTTTACACAAATTACTTACATAGCAAAGCTTGCAAATAGGATCTTAAGACCCAAGTGCCTACCAGTGTGTTATTACCACTGTAATAATCTACCCAGTGTGTGTTTACCACTGTAATAATCTAGCAATGAAGAAAATACCGAATGCAAGGATGGTCTCAAAAATGCTATGAAAAGATGAAAAAAAATGTACTCTCCATCATGTGCTACATGGGCTATTAACTCATTAACTATTAACTCATTGAAAATGAGGAGAAAGACAGTTAGCTTTGAGCAAGACAGTGAGGATGTGAATGGTGTTCTACTTACATGTGGAGGTTGTCAAGATTTACAGGGATTTATTTTCTGAGGTATTTTATGTTGTAAATTTTTTCATTACATAACACACCATCACATACAACTGCACAAACACAGAGAAACCAAATAAAATGCCCTTCTAGTCCTCTTGGTCTACAGGGGACAAAATAATGAACTTCAGTTTAGGGCGTCCCCTGTTTTGTTTCCCCAGCTGGCCGGTAGTTTATTTTACAATCCTTGCTGTTTATAAAGCACTGAAATAAGGGTATTTGGCTGATTTTTTTTTTTTACAGTTTATCTACAAAAGGCTATTGAATCTGGAAATCTTACTAAGTTCAGTTGTCTGGCTATTGGGGGACAGCTGGTGTCTTTGGCCAGTACCAACAAAGCTCAGTTTTATTGAAATAAGGACAGCAGGGGCTGTTTAATTAGGACTTTTCAAAGATAATATAACTAATAATAAAGATTATATAACTGATAACATAACTGCCAAAACTGATGACAGAGCTTGTTAAATATTGCAATATAATTTGCAAAAGAATATTTTCAATAATTGCAATAATCTTAAAGAAAAAAATAAAATAAAATAAAATAAGAAAATAAAATGGTGGATCTCATCATAGGTCATCAGGATCCGTGGTGCAAGATCTTTCCCTGAATGTGAATCTGAAACTCAAAAGGCATGAAACCACACTTTTAAGAAAAAGTTGAAACAAACAAATTAAAGGTTAATGTCCTTTACCGGACTAAATTTTTGTGAAATGCTCACTTAATTTCTTACACACATGTATACAACTTTAAATACTAAGAATGTTGTGAGTTTAGTCTTTGAAATATTTACAACCAAACATTATTCTTGAGCAGCAATTAAGTCAAAAGACCATATATTTTCATCCTAGAAAGCGTTTAACACAGCAACAGAATAAACACTAAGAATTTATCTCGAGCCTGTTTAAGGTGGGTAAAATGTCAGCACTGCTTGATATGGAATAGCTTCATATTTTTACAAGCAGAAATATACAGCTCGCTTTGACAGTGAAGACAATGAGTGCTTTGTAAGTAGCGTGATGCTAACCTGTGGAAACTCAGACAGGAGACTTTACTAACCCAAAAGTGGTAATCAGCAGGTAAAATCACAAGGGTGATGAAAATAAGGAAATACAGTCATGTAAATAGAGTGGAGTGTACAGTCATGTAAATAGAATGGAGTGTACATGTCCTCTAGCTGAAATAGTTTAGCATCCTACAGCAGACAAAAGCATCACAAATTTTTTCTAATAATGGTCAGTCTCAGTGTGTTTGAAATGCTACAGTTTAAAGACAAGTAATGGCATTTCGAAAAGCTTGCTTCCTGACAGTCCTTTCATAACCTTAGCCATCGACTGTTAAAACCATTTGCAGGCTGAGGTAGCAAAAATAATAATTAACATCTTACAGTCCACTGGACTGCAAGGTTGGAACAGTCACCAGTGCAGCACACAGTAAAATACAAACTTATGTCAAAGATCACAGGCAAACAAGAACCTAAAGGATTTCTGATGTACCACCAAAGCAAAAAAGTGGAAGCAAGTTAAAGAAAAAAAACAACTAGTTTAGTGATGTTCAGAGTCAATTAAGTTTCCAAACTAGCAACTGTATATATGGAACCCTAAAATAAAATAATAATAAAAAAAAATTCGAATGGAAAAACCAATCAAATCACTTGCATTAAAAATGTCATTTTTCATATAAACATTTACCAGAAAAAAAAACAAAAACAAAGCATTACAAAAATTGCACAATTATTGGCTGGAATGAATGTGTTGTAGGGAAGGCACACCTTTTTAGCATATTTAAAACCAGACACAGCCATACTCTCATATTTCTGTTATTCTACTTATTTCAGTCCTCTTTCATTTTTGTACACTCTCCTGATTGTTGGACTCTATTTTGACAGTAATAATTATTTGTATTATGTTCACAGTGGTGGAAATTTTACTTTATAGTTGTGTACTTGGTACTGTTGGCTTCAGTGTCCATGTAATTTGAAAACCCAAAAGGTATCAGCCTCCATAGAACTATACAAAATTCAAAGTACCTCCCTACTCAGATCACACACGCATAAAGTCTCTCTGTTCACTAGATGAGCCTTCCTGCCTGTTCGATACTTTTGTAGCACAGTGGTAGCTGCTGAATATTTTACTATCTGTGCCTATGCAAACCAAATTCAACAAACACCTGAACATATGAATCTATTCATACATATTACTGTTTGGCCAATGTTATTACATACATCACTACGGAAACTAATGATTCTAAATAAAATCTGTGACCTCTTGTTTTTCCTTCCAGTGTATGAAAACTACTGTGGCCCTGTCTCCTCAGCTTGCTTCATCCAAGCAGACAATGTAATGCTTAATTTTTAATGTTTTTAATTTTTCATTTTCACTGTAATTTCAAGACTGCCAGTTCCTAGAAGAGCAAAGGCACTGAGAACAGGTCAGCTGTGAAAAAAGTGGTTTTGCTCATATTGCCATTTCAATACAATTGCCCAGTGAATGCACCGAGAGGGTGGTACTTCAAATAACTGCCCAGTGAATGCATTGAGAAGGCGGTACTTCAAATAATTGCAAAGTAATTTCAGAAGAGGTCCCAAAGCTGTGTTTTTGGCAAGGTAACCTCTTGATTCAAAGTGTATCAAAAGTGTATCATATAAAATTATATAAATTAAGATCACTGTAACAGTATCACTGCACAAAATCCAAAGTCTAGATTTCTTCCTATATATTCAAGATTCATTTTATATTTTCAGATTTTTCATTAAAGTCCATTCAAGTTTCATTATTGAAATCTATTTACTTTTATTGTTGCAATTTCTGGGAATGTAGTAAGTTCCATATGTTTCCATTATGGGAACCTCAATTATGAAAATTTCTATGATCTCTACATCTTTAACTACAGTACACTGCTGATACTCCCTATATTTTCAGTATTTATAGGGAAAAGGCCCTTCATCAGATGTTCAAGCAAATTTCTTCTGAGAACAGAGAAGTACTTTGCCTGCACAACTGATGAAGGGCCTGTCCAAACCACTCTGTGACTCTGGAAATGCTCTGCAAATGTTGATGACCTCTCCGCCTAGACTTGTGTGATGCTCTCAAACTTCTGACTAATACAGAAGTGAGACAGTAAAATACTATGAAATTCAAAGAATATTATTAAAATGTCAATTTGTTCAGTCACTCTCCCACAAATACTTGATCAAATAAGAATAGCAGCTTAAAGGTGTGCCTGTCCCTTTTAAAGATTCCAATTTAATCTATTTTTTCAAACAAACAAGCAAAACTAAAAAAGTAAACAAATTTAAAAAGATTTACAGTGACATTCTGATGGATGAAGCCCTGAAGTATTTTTTTTCTGTAGATCCCAAGCATCAGGGTAAAAAAAAGGAAGTGGATTATTTTCCACAATAATTTTAACCAAAATGGCTCTTCTATAAGACATCAATCATATCCAAAGCCAATAACTAAAGTTATACAACCTGCCCACAGGAATAATATGTTTCTATTTCTATCTATGCTTGTGTACATATGTATGCACCAATGTATCCTTAACTATAACTGTGCTGATATCTGGAGTCTGTCTGTGCTAATGTCAAAATGCATTCAAAAAAGACCTGGGTTTAATTAAAAAAGGAATTACAAGCATCATTCATCTATTCTTTACTAGAAGAAAGGGCTAAACAATTTAAAAACTGCTTCCATAAAATTGTATCCAAATTCCCAGAAACAAATAAAAATACAGGAAAAAGCCCTGATTGGTAAGACTTGTACCAGCTGCTCTGGAGGTCTGACCTGAGGTAATGCTGTTAACTGGACACTCAGCCCAGAGCAAAACTCATCACACCAAGAAAAATGGTCATATAAGTTTTCAATGAATATGGTAACATAAGTTTTCTATGAAAATGAAGAATATATGCCATCTTTTTCCTCCCAGTGTGGTATAAAGGAAAAAAGGTTCAATGTTTTACCCTCTCTCTCTCTTTCTTTACTCCCATCATGGATCACAGAAATACAGCAGTCATCATTAAGTCAGGGTGTATGCTTCAGTAAAGAGGAGTGGAGAGGGGACACTACTCAGAGTGCATAGTCTGATGTCTTATCTATAGCATTCCATGCAGGTGAAACAATCATTTCAATAAATAGCCTTATTGGCACAGACAGGAAAACCCGGCCAAATATTAACGGTTCACTGAAAACAAAAACAAAACAACAAAAAACCTGAATGTACAGGGTGCAAGTATTGGTCAGTCAGACAGATGAAAGATTTCCTGCTTCTTCTCTCAAGGGTTTTGAGAGCAAAGGAGCAATTGTGAGGAAGAGAGTGAGGAGGTCGCATTTCATACAATAGTGAATGCCTTTTATCAGGCATTCCTGAAAATGAGGCATGAGGCACACAAAGGAATACATTTTCCAAGGTTGAGGTATAGCAGTTGGACAAAGATAGCCATATATTTCTATATGTACATGTCTATGTTTACAAATTTCTAATAAAGGTAGTTAAGTCTGTGTCATTCTGACTGACAAATACTGCTAGCCTTTCAATTCAATCTGTCCTGAGATACATAATGTTGAGGTTATAAGAAGGAAAGGAAAATAAAAACCAGAAAGGGGGCAAAAAAAATGTTACATTTTTTTTTAACTATATATGAAATCCATATGGGCTCTGTACATTCAAATATGCATAAAGAGAACATATGCGTTTCTTTAAGTGATATTAAGAGGACGATGATGTTTGATAGGGGATCATCTGTTAGCCCTGTGAAAAATGGCACCACATGCAGAATATTACCTTTGTTTTTACTCATCTATGCAGATGTACCAATATAGAACACTTTTGTGAATACCCTTCAGATTTAATAATGGTGAAACCCATGAACATTACTTATTAGTAGGGAAAAACAATTCAAATACTAAATCAAACTTTCAGTAATGCCTAAATCATAGGTTCATATGAGCCAATTATAGAGGAAATGTGTTAAAAGGTTGTAAATGTTGTATAGAGCTCTAGAAAAAACAGATTTTGACAGTCTTTCCATACTAGTTGCTTTTCAGAATTATTGCAACATGTGTGTATATATAGATGAGCAAACTCCAATTAGACACTTTAAATGCTCAGCATTAACAAAGTGTTAGTGCATTTAACTTCTTTCTGCAAGTGGGTTCAGTTTGTAGGGCTGGATTTTTAGATTTGAAATTGAGGCAATGTTGGGCACTATTTTTCTTAACTGAATTAAAAGGTCTTATCAAAGTCTTATCTAACTTTTACAGTCTCAGCTAAAGTTAGTGAAATTATGATATTGTGCTGAGGGTTGGAAGAATAAACACTGATAAGAGTCTATTTTCAAATGCACTTTGAAGTCTAATTTATGTTCATTAGGGGTTTAAACCTTTCATATCTGACTGCATATTTTCATTCTTTTTTAAGATGATACTTGATTATTTTACATCACTGATAGTATGTGCCAATAAAAGGATAATCTGCAGTGTCAACTCCGTGCCAATTATATTATACTGTATTTAAATATATTATATATCTGAATACACATACCAGAGAAGCCTATGGGTGCATGCCAATTGTCTCCTGAATTAAATTAAATAAATACATAAAATATCAAAATAAATAATAGACATATGAATGAGCAACTTTCATCTAGTTTTGAAAGCAAGCAGTGTCTTTGATGTACAGTTCGGACATAATCCTCACAGACTGGGTGAGCACCAGGCAATGATAAAAGTAAATAACTGCTTTACACAGGATGCAACTTTCTGATAACAGAAGGACAAAGTCAGATGAAAACGTGCTTTTTGTTGTAGAGAAAGAAGAGTACATAAAATATCAGCCAATAATGAATTCAAGAGTAGGAGGACAACAGCTATTGACAAATATATTAGAAAAACTACAGAATTCAAGCGGTCAACCAGGGTATATTGAAGAGGTAATTGAAAGATCATGTTTGGGTTTGAGCTGCAGCATTCTGGGGGATGGTGAGACTGTAATCTTCACACGTTTCGACTGTAATCTTCACTATTTCCCCTCTTCACCCATCTTCAATCCATCTGCTACTACAACAGCTACTATAAGCTCGTAAATCCAAACGTTTTCTTTTTACAACAAAGTGCTATTCTCAGAAGTTTCCTGCCGAACTTTCAACAAATTGGACATTTCAAGGTATATTTTCTTAAACTACTGAGGGTTAATGTTTCATGGCTCAGCAAGACCTAACAGACACCCTGCATATATCCTTGTCTCCAGAAGAGTGCCTAACAGTATATTCTGCTTCCTGGAAGGTATGCTTTTAACTTTCATCTGAACAAATGATCGCTATATTCGTCTCAGTTGCCCTGAGTTTTAAATGAGAAAATGAAATGATCATCTTGAGACAAGGTTTGGCTTTGTGTTGGGATTGGCCTTCTATCAGTATAATTTAAAACACATAAAATTTCAGCCTTCTTATTTTCCACCCAACCCCGCAAACAAAAAGGCTTACGTTTGCAAATGTCAATAATTGACTTTAAAGCAGTGACGGCAAAAAGAAAAAAAAAATCCACCCTTTCAATGTATAACAAATAAAAAGATTAAAACAAAATTCCTATTTAGTGTTGATTAAAGTCAGTAATGACGATGAACAAAGGCAGTACCGACACTGAACAAAGGTGGAAAAAACAACAACAACAACCAAGAACAACAACAAAAACATAAGACTATTTACAGTATCAAAGATGAACAGGAGATTAAGATTAAGTGCGCAATGCAAACAATGTCGAGGTAATTAGGTCTAATCGCCAGAATTATGGTCTGGTAAATGCCAGACTGAAAGTATAGTGCAAAAGAAAGCGCAAAATGAAAAGAAAATTATAGGTTCATTTTTTAAATCCTCACAATCATGCATCCCTGAATTACTATTCTTATGCAACATTTTCTAAAAAGACATGACTAAATCAATTTCAGTGTTGCACATATAAAGGGTTGAAACTAACAACAGCAAAATATGTTTTTACCTGGCAAAAGAACAGATAAATTAGCATTAGATCCACTGTGGGAATCCTGATTTTGAAATACTCTTTTAAGCTTTACTTATCATGTTCTATTACAAACTCATTAGTGTATGAGAGTTGTGGAAACGAGAAAAAAAGGGAATATTTTTGAGGGGCTCATTTCAACCCTTCAATCATCTATTGCACCCCGTTTAGTTATTCCCTATAATTAGACACTGCCCCCAAAATGCCTTTTTTTAAAATCAGTAATGGCATTTAAAGTTCAGATGAAAGGTGCAAGTAGGGGTCAATCAGCCTACTTTTAAAATAAAATGTGGGGTTCACTTATGGCTTTAATAAGCATTTGCTGATCGATGAGATTTAAAAAAAAAAAAAAAAAAAAAAAACCCTAACAAATGCTTGCAGTGTTAAAGTGACCCCTGTAATGTCAGCCAATAATTTTTCAGCCCCAATTATTGGTTTCCTGTGGTTGTGCTCACCCAGATACTGCAAAGTAAATTGGCACAATTAAAGCCATGTTCTTTTTTCCCAATTAGTATTTGAGGTTTATTAGTTTTGTCCCAGCTTTGTGTATTTTAATTACTCATCTTTTGTGTCTCCCACTCCCTGCAATACATCCTCTTGCGCTGTGCTGGGGATGATGACTGGTGTTGAGGATTCTGTTTCAGCTGTTACTCCAGAGTCTTGTCCCTCCATCCTCATCATTAGTTTAAGCTTCTTCTTTGGTGGGTTCTTCAGCGTGCCCATCCTCTCTTTCACTTTGTACTCAAGTGTACTGTGAGGAATACCATAGATGTTCTGTGCCTTTGAAACACTCATCTTCCCACTCATCACCACAGCAATAGCCTCTTCTAGGATCTCAGTGTTATATTGGCGGTACCGGCCCCTCTTCTTGCGTGGCTGCTTGGAACCTGTTGGATCTGCTTCTGGATCTGAGGTTGGATACAGTGGTCCAGAAGTGGACTGGTCAGGATCTGTGCCCCAGTACTCACCCATGGCATTTCCTTCAAGGAGGCCCCCCAAAACAGCCCTGCGACTTTGTTTAGGCAAGATGGCCCTAAGCTTCCTGCTTAGAGAACTCTCTGAGTGCACACTGCCCATATTCATGGAGGTATAATTATAGAGATCAGAAGTGTTGCCATGGGAGTTCCAGGAAAGATCCATACCCCTGACTTGAGGGATCTTCAAGTCGACTGGAGGAGTGTTCCCTGCATCCTTCTTTACTGTGACCCCAGAGACATCAAGGGACTTACTATGGGAGGCATTGGTACCTTTGTTGAACGTGCCTTGGTTCTCCAAAACAAGTGGCTTGTCCTTTAAATCACTGAAATTGCTGTTAGCCTGTCTGAACTTCAATAAACTATCTAACTGAGGTTTTCCCCAAGAGCCATCATGAGATGAGAGAGGATTTGTCTGACTGTGGTTAAAAAGACTGACCGTCTCCAAGGTGGCCAATGAAAGAGGTGAAGGTTGCCCTAAGAAGCGGTGCTTCTGGCTGAGCAACTCCTCCTTTATGAGAAGTGAGCGAGCAAGTGGTGTCTTGATAGAGGCAGGGCCAGTATGAGTCTCCCGAATACCTTTTGCTGGCAGACCATCTTCATCATCAACATCTCGGTATTTCTGATCTGCTATCAAAGAACGCCTAATTGAGACAAAAATATTTGACTGTAACACAAACTGTTCTTTTTTTAAAAATAAAAAAAATAAAAAAAATAAAAAAATTATACATGCATGTGTATATATGTTGTTTTTGATACATGTATACACACATGCATACACACACACAAAGTTAGAATGATATACATGACATTTAAAAATGCATCATATTTATATCACGTAGGCTTTAAAACAGTGTGGGCTAATGCTGGTTTACTGACTGACTTTGACAATGTGCCAAATGAATAGATACCAATATTACCATAAACCATTGTGAAAATCACGTTAATTAAGAAAACAATACATAGTAGTGAAAGAATAGGTAAGATTTGTGCATCTATTTGTGTCCTTGTTCAACAGGGTTTTTAGTATATCTCTAAAAAGGACATAAAATTGTAAAAGGCATCTTTCATCTGTTGCCTGTAGTGTTACAGAGTATACCTGAAGGTGAGTGTGGAAAAAAAAAATTAAGTCAGCAACATAAAATGATTTCTCTTACCCTTTGAC
Organism: Sternarchorhynchus goeldii; assembly: GCA_028565775.1. NCBI lineage: Eukaryota > Metazoa > Chordata > Actinopteri > Gymnotiformes > Apteronotidae > Sternarchorhynchus > Sternarchorhynchus goeldii. Next base: position 461,275 of record JAOXYF010000020.1, on the reverse strand, counting down.
TATGGGCATGACAGAGAATCCTTGGGATGTTCTGAAAGAGAAGCTGCTACGATTCTGTTTTTTCTTTGTTGAGAGGTCAAGGACTCCATCTGAGAATATAAACACAATGCCTCCATAAGAACACAAAAACACACAATGTGACAAATGTTATTTACAACTTTTAGACAGCACCTATAATTCTAAGACAGGTCATAGGCCAAATTACAGTTCAACTAGGACAAACTAGAACAGTCTAACTGGAACATTAGAAAAGTGTTTTCCCTGTCATTAGGAGATTTAAGAGTTTGATCCCTAGTGATGCCACAGCCATATGTGTCTGGAAGCCTGAGAGAACAAACTCAGCAAGGGAGGGCTGGCATACTTGCGCTCCTCTGTCAATTACAGTAACACTGGTCAATTATGCATGTCTATGAGCTCATACACCAGAAAAGGGTGAATAGTGTCATCCTCTGCCCTGACACTGTATGTGCAGCAGTTTGAGAAGATGGTGCTGATTGGCTGCATGTGCCTCGGAGGAAGTATGTAACAGCTGACCAAGGTTGGCAGCTGTTTCGCGACAACAGAAACTTACCTGAAAGGGTATGACTAAATTTGAAACAAATATTGATGGTTGGGGTAATCAATCAAGCTAAGAACAGGAAAATACAGAAAATAATAAAGAAAAAAAGATGGTTTTGTTTGAGCACATTAAAGGTGACGCAGCATGTCTTAACTTGTACTAATAAATAAATAATAATAATAATAAACCAACATTTCTCATTCAGGTTAAATTTGTCACGTGTAATATACAATACACTGACATGGTCAATATTCCCTGAACCACTCCATCTTCCCTAGCCTGAAACCACTGGCCTTGCATGGCACTGATTTGCACTGCACCTAGAGAGATGCTCATATCACGGCTCAGTGCATGGTACCTCTCTCTTTTTCCCCTGAGGTTCCTCAGGGTCAGTGCATGGTACCTCTCTTTTTTCCCCCCTGATGTCCCCCAGGGCTCAGTGCATGGTACCTCTCACTGGGTCCTTGCAATTGATCCAGAATGAAAAATCCTGATGCTTCTCTACAAAATCTTATACTTATCTTCTCTATTCTCTAATCTGTAGCATAAAGAGACAGCAAGATATTCTGTAAATTGCGCTGGATAAGAGCACCTTACAGAAGATCTTGCTGTCAATTTAAAATGATGAATAAGGAAAATTCATTTGTTCATCAATGGTTGCACACAAACTCCTTCCTACCATAGCCAATCAACTGGCTATCTATGCTGTTCATCAAACTATCTATGCTGTCCATCTATGTACACTTTTGTAGAATTCTAAAACACATCCAAACTGTTGTTTGAGTAAACGGAAAATAATACTTTAGCTTTCATAATTAAGCTACCTACTAGTCAAATAATAAACTGAAATGTGTCATTCCTTCACTTGACCAGCCAGTTACAATGAAGTGTTCTTTCTTAATAATGTATCAAATTTGATCTAAGAAAGAATAAGAAAATATTAGCTAATTTAGATGAAGCAGTGATTGATGGATGAGCTATACACACACTGTGGAGGAAAAGCCCACACTGGTCCTCAGCATTAGCTAGTTAAAATCACTGGAAGGTATATTTGCCCATATTACACAAAAGAAATTACAAATTGTGTCTGATGTTAAATGCTGTGTCATTTAAATTTTTAAATACCAGTTTACATTAACATGTTTAGATAAGCGCCAAGATCATTAATACAGCATTATGCACACAGCACCACATTACACAGTGTACACATTACAATTACAACAAGCAGCATGCAAGTCCACTCAGCGTGAGATGAAAAGCAGTATGTTATCCAAGTTTTCAGTTGGTGTGCTTGCGTTTTTAATTACTTTTAAATTATGGCAGCCTCAGGAAAACATCTCACATGTACCTACTTATAAAGGAGGAGCAGGAGACTGACATCCTGTCCTGCAGCATTCTGTGACGTATTTTAATTTGCTCTACAGTTCATGCCTTTTAAAATCTGAAGCAAAACCAACCCCAGAGAGCTTGTGAATGTGGGCCAGCACAGGCAAACAGGCGCGTGGGCCAAAAGAAGGTACTGAAAGTTTCTGGTTAGGAATGTAATCAGATGCAGGCAATTCATGAATATTATTCTTCTATTTTAATAAATTATTTACATGATTTACTGTTCAATATGATATAGCAACTTTTTGATAATGCCCTCAATCGCAGTAGTCTATTCCACATGGATGTGCAATCTAATATCTAATCTAATCTAATGTATTCTTTCTGACAGAGCCATTAGTAGGATTATTTACTGATTATCAGACAACATACAAACATAGCTTGTATTTGAATATTATTGCAGCTGAAGAAGGGAATGATGAATCAAATGCATCAAATGATGAATCACTACTTCTGAATTTTTAATACACAATACAAAATATACACAAATGTTTACACAATTTATTTATTGGTAGTAAGTCAGTTGATCATGACTGATGCAAATCTAGCTGTCTACATCTGTCCACTGTTCAGACACACAAGGGAAGTTCATTCCACCACCTTGGTGCCAGGACAGAGAAAAGTCTGGATGCTGGTCTACCATGTGTCCTGGACGATGGAGGGTCAAGGCGAGCCATACTTGAAGCATGGAGGGCTCTAGGTACGCTTCTGGGTTTGACCACTGCCATCACATACGGAGGGGCTGGACCATTCTTGGCTTTGTAGGCTAGCATCAGGGTTTTATATCTGATACGGGCAGCTACTGGGAGCCAGTGAAGGGTGCACAGCAAGGGCGTGACATGGCTGAACTTGGGAAGGTTGAATACAAGCCGAACTGCTGCGTTCTGGATCAGTTGCAAGGGCTTGATAGCATGCAAAGGAAGACCAGCCAGGAGGGAGTTGCAGTAGTCTAGTCTTGAGATGACAAGGGACTGAACAAGGACCTCGGTGGCCTCCCTTGAGAGGAATGGGCGAATAACTTACAAATTAGTTAGCATTTTATCCATTTAGAAATCCCTTAGCATTCTCCTCTATTTCTACAGCCATCAAACATAGTAAAATATGGAAATACCTCTCCCAATGCACATACTCGTAGGTACACTTCATATTCATGCCAACTGCCATTTTAAATATTATTCTAACCCTCCATCCTCTCAAACTGTCCCTATGAGGTACCAAGGAACTAAGATTTGGTAGAACACCCCCTTCTTGGTTTGCCCATCCCCTTCTTCTTTGGCTAATGCCCTTGCATATCTTAAAGACTGTTCAGCACAGGGACAAATGTTACATGTTAGACAGAGAAATGATTGCAAGAGTGCAAGAAACAACTACATTGTATGACCAATTTATTAGAGATGCCCATCTAGGATCTCCTTTGGCCTTCAGAACTGCAGTAATTCTTTGTGGCATAAATTCCACTAGGTGTTGAAATCGTTCTACAGGAATCTTGGCACATGTAGACAGGATACAGTCTACCACAAATTAGACAGACATGCGTCAACCCAGAGATGCTCCATAGGATTCCAATCAGGGGACTGAGAAAGCTAGGAAAGCAAGGAAAACTTGCCATCATTTGACAAAATGTATTGCACTGCTGAACAAAGGATAAACTTGTTTGGCCATAAGACCGTCAAAACGTCCATACACAGGTATCAGGTATCATTTAGCTTATATTTATATGCAGTAAAAAAAATATATATATTTTGCTAGTTTACAATGTATATGTGAATTTTACACTGCATGGTAGGAAATGTTCAACAACTTGCTAAACCATATTAGCTTTATTGCTAACAGGATAAAAATTATGCTATGGAAAATTCTGTAAAACGAATGCTGTCATACTGTAAATGCACAGTATGTACTCTCTCAAGCACATGGATTTAGACTTTAGGCACGTCGGGTACAGCATCAGTTCCATGCAAGAATGCATCCACTTCCTCAATGTCCACGCTAGCAACATCACGCTCAGCTTCAAGCTCATCACTGCTCCTAAGCTCATGAACTTCAGCTAAAATAAGCCTCTTCCTTTCCCTGATGTCCAAGTATTATGGATCAACAGTCATCAACGAAAGAATGATTAAACAACTTTCTCAACTGCACCAAATGGAGTCACAAACGCAGTCCAGTCCAGTTACGATGGAACTGCATGCATGTTTTGTATGAAGAGGTTTTGTATGTATGAAGTTTTGTATGTCGACCATCATCAACAACTTCGACCATCATCAACAACTCCTTATCTTCAGGAATTGTCCCATCGTCATTCAAGATTGCTAGGGTGGTGGCCATCCTAAAGAAACACAATCTTGATGCCGCCAACATCAGCAACTACAGACCGGTATCTCTCCTTTCATTTCTCTCAAAGATTCTTGAACGTGCTGTCCACAACCA
>JAOXYF010000020.1:437698-447810 GCA_028565775.1 Sternarchorhynchus goeldii | reverse complement strand
CAGACACACACACAGACACACACACAGACACACACACAGACACACACACAGACACACACACAGACACACACACACAAAATTGCACAAAAGTGAGTACACCCCTCATATTTTGTAAACAACAAAAGAATGGCATCACCAGAATAAAAAAAAAGGTTCAGAATGGCCCAGCCAGAGTCCAGACCTGAATCCTATTGAAAACCTGTGGGTAGACCTGTACACTGGAGATGCCCTCGCAGTCGGACAGATTTGGAATGCTTTTGTAGGGAAGAGTGGGCAGAGGTTACCAAGTCAAGACGTGCCATCCTTAAAGACTCCTACACAGAAAGACTGAATGATTTCATAAAGGCAACGGGTTCTTCAACAAAGAATTAGTTTAAGGGTGTGCATATTTATGCAACCACATTTTACTTTCTTATATTACCTCTAAATTATTTGATTGATTTTCAATGGAATTGTACAGATTATGGGTCACACTGAAGGGGGAAATAAACTTTAAATGATTCATCTTGCTCAGATATATAGTATCTATATTGAAATATATAGACTTTCTGCCCTGGTTTTACCAGCATGTCTCCATGGCAACCGTATGTACACCAACAGACGGCAGGCATACAGAGTAGTGCCCCACCCCCACCTGTGTTTCTCTGGTCACATTTCCATCATGCTAGTTCCTGCTCACATTCCTGCACAAGACAACACAGAAGACCATCACTGCATGGCCTAGATGCACATCAGCATCATCAACACCACATTACCACCAGCACCACATCAGCACTGCCAACACCACATCATCATCATCATCATCATCAACACCGCCAACACCACATCAGCACTGCCAACACCATCAACACCACCAACACCATATCAGCACCATCAACACCACATCACCATCAGCGTGGACACCTAGGGGTCTAACCTACTTACTGGCTAGGATGCATTCTGTGAGTCTACAACAAAGCACTCTTTGTATGTTGTTCTGGATAAGATCGACTACTAAATGCCGTAAAATTTAAATATTGGAAGTGCCTCATGAGCACAGGATGAATCCAAATCAAAATGGAAATAGAATACAATAGAAATGGTTCATGAGGATGGGGTAAATCTGAATGAGTACAGGGTAAATGTAAATGAAAATAGAAACATTTCATGAGGATGGGGTAAATCTGAATAAAAATAGAAATGTTTCATGAGCACGGGGTAAATCAATGAAAATGGAAAGGTTAATGAACATAGTAAATCAATGAGCACAGGGTAAAACTGAATGAGCACAAGATGAATCTGAATGTGTGCGCAGCCTCCACAAATGTTTGTACAGAAGCAGGACGCACCTCAGAGTGCACATTCAGTTAGATCTGACAGAGCAGGGTAGATCAGAGAGATTCTGAGTGAGAGCAGGATTATTCTTAGTGAGCACTTATGCATTTTCCATAACGAAAATCAAAATGTTCGAGAGCTTTTCAAAACCTATTTTCTTCACTTCAAAAGAATTTTTTAATACTATGAGGTGAGGGACAAATATTCACTCAAATCTATTGGCATACACGTCATCAGACTAAATGTACAATCTACTGGCATGTACGGGTCATCAGACTAAGTGTACAATCTACTGGCATGTACGGGTCATCAGACTAAGTGTACAATCTATTGGCATGTACGGGACATCAGACTAAATGTACAATCTACTGGCATGTACGGGTCATCAGACTAAATGTACAATCTACTGGCATGTATGGGTCATCAGACTAAGTGTACAATCTATTGGCATGTACGGGACATCAGACTAAATGTACTCAGTGTCTGACTGCAGAAATCAACAAAGTCAAGTTGTTATTTGGATGGTGCATCACTGCATAATCATGCCAGCATCACAATGTGCAACGTATAATACGTTTTTGTGTCAGAATCACTAGGTGACTTTTTGAGCAATTCCTGTTTTTAAACATTGTTGGGTAGGGTTAGGGTTAACACAAATGTTTCTATATCTTATGCCCTTCCAATAGTTTTCGGTAAGACCAGGATGCAACGTTTTACCCCAAAAACAGGCAGCACAAAGATGACACATTCCCACACTGGTGTGGGGTGAAATCAGGGTAACCAATGGGAAGCCTTCTTTGCTGCATTAATTAACACCATATCTCTTGGTAAGTAGCTGGTGATGGCCTCTGGTATTCCTTTATGACGCAATAAGCTTAACTCATATATTTTTAGTGAGGCATGGCTGTCAGGGATGAGAGAAGCATCTGCACAAAGTACCCTTCAAATAGACATTATGATGAAACAGCCCTTGTGCACATTGTAACCACCTTAACAGACAAATTAGTTCTGTGTCTCCAATAGTGGATAAACAATGATGCTGTCAAATGTTCTTTGCAAACACAGACCTTATATTAATATTATTTTTATAACACATTAACAGTAACTTCTTATATTTATTCATTAACTCTTCAGTTGCTGCTGTTATTTGCCCTCAGTGCAATGTTCTCTTCTCGTGATGACTGATCTGCTGTTAAACTACTTTGAAGTAGTTCTGGTGAGGAGTCACAGGTGTATCGCTTTCTACAGAGTAACTGCTTCCTGGCCATCTTGTAACCATTTCTCATAGGACTTGATAATGTCAGCTTGAACGTGTCAGTTTTCTCTCCAAGGTAATGAAGGCTAATTTATAGACATTCTCTGTACAATTTTGCTCAATGCAAATGTAAGTTAACTACCCTAGTGAGCTAGTACACATTTATCATCAGGTATAGCAAGTGTTGCTCGAGTATTTACATGTGAGGGTCTGCTATGGTTTGAAAGACACACAAAAATGTGAAGCCACAGCAAACCCTGTTCAAAAACTGATCACCACTGAAAACAGTGAAAGGCTAGAAATGCATAGCAAGAGCTCTAAACTCATACCACATGCTCTAACTGCACAGTGTTTCTAGTAAGGTGGGATTTCTATTACAGGACTTGGGTGATCCTGTATTTGACATAGCACCTTATTTTATATGATTTTACGTTTATATGATTGAGAACATGAAACTTTATTCATTTTAAAGAAATGCAATCAGCTACAACTGACATTGCTGAACTTTATACATAGATTACAATCAATTTATTTGTATTTTTCAATATTCTGTTTTCAACCACCGATGGAGAGGAACAATAATTTTTTTGTAAGAGGCATTTAGGCAGAATAAAAAAAATTGAAAAGAACTACACTGATAAGGACACAAAGGAAATGTCGGAAAGAAAAATTACCTTCACTTTCTCTCGTCTTAAGCAGCAGAAGAGACAATTTTCATCAAATGACCAATCTGACACCCCCTTTGGCTCACAATCTGCAGGGGTTGGAGTGGGGTAGGGTGGGGTTGGGTAAGGTAAGGTGGGAGGAGAAAGAGAGTCTTATAGCTGGGCATAGGAACACACCCTCATATCTAAAAAAAAATGGAAAAACCTCTGCAAATTTTTATTGCCAAAGTACATTAATAGTATCAAAATATCAACTATGAAATCATTTTCTTTAATTAAAGGGATGTCTAAAGCAGAAATGTATAATTCAGTGATGATAATTTAATATTTTTCTGGTATTTAATATTTTAACCAACATCTCAAACCATCAAATATAATGAAGCCATAAACAGTGCTGCTATTTCAGAACATGCTGACTTAGTATTTCATTATGTCACATGAATATCTTGTTATTTTAACACATCACAAGAACTGGTAACTATGATGTGAGATGATGAGCCTGTATCATTTGCAGGGAATTCTCCTACGCGTTTTAACTTTCTTACACACGTTGTTTTAAATGGCAATGTACTTTGTCAAAATACTTCTGAAAAATCTAGCCGTCTACTCTAGCCCTGAGAAATTCTCTCCATGCTCCATGGAAAAAGTCAAACTGGCTAAGTTCTTCTTTGTAATCATCACAGCCAAAATCCAAAAATACATGTAATGGTATCAAAGGTAGCTGAAAAGATGATGTAACCATTAGCTTCCTGTAACCTGCTCATCTGTGCCTGTACCAGTACTGACCACAAAGCCCATATGGTCGATCGGCCAGAGCAGAGGCAGAGTTCTATTTAACTGTCTAGCATGCTGGTAACGCTACAAGTTCTTGAATCAGCAAATAAATATGTTTTAAGGTTTCACCTAACCAATTTTGTGTATATATTGGATGATAGATAGTTGATTAGTCTGACATTTAGGTAATCATCATCACTCATAGTACCGAGTTTGCCACTGTTACTGTGTTGGCACCAAACTAATTTGAATTCAGGCCTGTTTTTGTTTGGGGACACTGCCCAGATAGCCAGAGGACAGTAGGATTCCACTGTTGGACTGTTGATGGCAAAGCTAGCAGCCTGCCATCAGTGGACACACTGCCAGTCTTTCTGCTTTTCCAGGCGAGTCCACTAGCAGTTAAGCAGAACTGTGGGGGAAAAAATCCACCGTTTGACTGTTTTGACTTAACTTATATTGTGTACATTTTGCCTTTATTTTTGTCTTTATGTTATTGCTTGTATATGCATGTTAGCGTGTTAATTTTTTTTCCTTGCTTTTTTTTTGTTTCCCCCCCATAAGTACTGATCTGCTACCTAGTTGTAGTTTTCACTACGTTAACCCATCATTAAGTAAATTAAACAAAAGTCATAATTCTGCTAGTTCTGTAGCTCAACTGACTAACCAAGATATCTAACATTAGATAATGGTAGGTAAACAGCAAAGAGGAAACTTGTAAATCACTGCCATTAATACTATGTTAACAGACACTAAAGGTTTGTTTACATCTTGCATTAACACGCATTTCCTATCTGGATAGACTTTGACTGGATTCAGTTTACACCGATTTTTCTGTCCCGCATAAAAAACACAATAACGCAAAACTTGATTTCTATTTCACCTCCTACTGGTTTCTCATCTGCTACTACCAATGCATTAGATGCTGCCAGATATTGCGGGGTGAAGAGAGAGATACTAGCAGCCAGCGAATCATCTGTGCTAGTGCAGGAGGGGCTTTGTCTTGCAGCTACTGTCATATCTCCAGCAGTCAGCATCACTACAGTCAAGAGGACATTTTTGGCATGAAAGAGACAGTAAAGAATTCACTGATACAAAATACCTGCCACCCCAGACATTTAATTTAATTTGTGAGAAAATATCCTCTCATCTGTTGGCAGCACTTGGCAGGCCTGTTTACACCTGGATTTTCATGTAGCCAAATGAAATCTGAACATGATCTGATCACCCAAAACACATGTTAATGTAAGGTGTAAACAGTTTAAGAGCTACGTGTTAAAGAAAAACAACAGTTAAGAGATTTGATTTTTACCATGTCTGATGATAAAGCCAAACAGCAACACAGAACAGCATGTGACTTCTCAGTGGTTCATCAACTGAATTAGAGAGGTTCTGTAAAACCAATCAATTATGAAGCAGCCTGAAAATATCTTGTATATCTCCTCAGCAATAACTGCAGGAGCCAAAAAAAACACCACAGTGTTTCATTGACGGTCCAGAAGAGAAATGAGAAAGTTACTGAAATCTCTTAGTCTTGAAAGTCATTTCCAACATTCTGGGACACCAGCAAACTTCTGTTAGAGAAATGGAGAAAACTTGGAACAGTAATGAAGCTTCTTAGAAGTAGATGACCTACTTGGCAGAAATCATATCCACAGGGAAGCTGCCAAAATATAAAAAAAGAAAAAATCTGAAGACTCCTAAAGCCTTATGGAATATTATTTTGCAGACCATTGAGTTGAAAGTTGGAAGTCGTCGTATCTGGCATAAAGCTAGTATAGCTAAACACTAACACAACTTTCTGTTGCACTAGGAACAACAGTTTAAATTCTGGGCATCACAAGTGATCCTATCCTTTGATGTGCATATTACTAAAATTGCCTTCCTCTTCAAAACTCTGCACAACTTTGCCAGTAAAATGTGGTTACTGTAAAACAAAGCTCAACATGGCCTTACTACTTAGTAAGTGAGCCTGACTCCTATCAGACCTGTTTAGATTAGAAGAGTCTGTCATCTATTAATACACAATCATAAAAGTTACAGCAGGGTAAGTATTTTATTTAAATGCTTCAAATACCCTCATGTTTTCATCCCTCACTCTAGATTGGAAACTTATAATTTACTTATAACAAGGTTGTTTGGGGATTTGTATCAAGCTTTTGAAAATGAGTTTACGTAAATAAATGCTCTAAGAACAGTTCAAAGACAGAGAGAATTAAGATAAACACACATTTGTGCAGTTGTGCCACCACTGTCACGCATTCACCCAGGTTTGTTGGTGGTGGTGCTCTTGTCTCACGTATCCTTAAGGTCTGTGCTACCATATGGCTCTTCCATGTAGCTAAGATAGTTCTGCCAGAGTTCTTGTCTTTTCTGATGGAAGACTCGCACCTGAAGGAGAATTTCAGTTTGTCTACACTTTGGACCATTCTGGCTCATCTGCATGTTCCACCTGTTCTCCTGAAGAGATCAAAACTCTTCCTGGTTGTCATGGCAACTTTACTGAGGAGCCAATTGTTTCCTGTGTACTGCTACCAAAAATCTGTTAGTCATTTCTCAAAACTTATAAGCTACTCTAAGTTTTATAACAAATTAGTACCAGCAGAAGAAACTTGTGATATCTTCTCATCAGTCCATAATTTAAAGTTGAAGCAGAAGTGGCAATACAACAATCCAAAGCACAAAAGCAACCCCACCTCTAAATGGTTGCGAACACAAAGTTACTTTACGTTTTGTAGGACTATTTTGTGAGACAAATGGTGTGACATATGTGTAAACACTGAGGACGTTAGGTGATGAGCGAATACTTCATAGCACTGTCTTCAGCTTGGATACTTAGAAATTGGATTGGTGTAGAAAAGCCAATTGGTATCTTGTCAAATGGCTTCTCTCACACCCTCTCTCTCTTTCTGGTGAGTTTCTGACTTTGTGACCACTTCTGACAAAAATTATTATTTGTTTGCCGATTATTCTCAACGTGAATTTAATACAGACATGATGGTGACATGAATGTATCTTCAGGCACGGTTCCTTTTTTCAGCGTTGGGGGTTGAAAGTGAACTGCTATACAATGTACTATACCAAACACTGGCGAAGTATAGATGAGATTAATACAGTTTCTGTACAGAAACTGAAAGGTTTATTAACATGGTGCTTTTATTAAAGTTTTTGGTCTATGAATATCTGTACATAGTATAAATTCTGTATTATCCCTGCCACATACCCAGTAATTAACAGGGTCCAGACAACAAAAGGTTTCAATGACTGTTATATAAAGCCAATAATAACAACATTAATAATAATAATAATAAATAATAATAATAAATAATAATAATAATACTACACACTGCATTCACAAGTTCCATGTCAAGGAAGCAAATGACTGGACTTCTGTCTGATAAGAGACGACAAATGCAAGAGCATTCTGATACTGGTTGGAATCAAAAAAGATTTTCATCCAAAGAAGCAATAATAATCCTGTTTTTCACTGCTACCAGTTCCTGTCTTATAGCTTAATTAATTTCACAGCAACCAAGCAAACCATTCGGCTACGAAGTAGAAAAAGGTAAGAGCAAAAAAAAAAAAAAAGAGAGAGAGAAAAGCCAACTTCTGCTGCTATTTTCTGTTGGCCTGTTGCCATGACACTCAATATTCATAAAGTCTTTTTTTATTATTTATTTTAGTTCTGGTTCCTAACATTGTTCATCTATTTCAAATCAATTGCCACTGGAGTAATTACATTATCCTTACCTTGAAAAAGTGTAAGATCTTTTACTAGCCCTGGCCCAAACAGCCCTTCCAAAATGCTCTCAAAACCTGCAAAGGACACAAATAGAAAATTAGCACTGCAGTGCTGTGATTGATGGTGGTACATTACTGTATGCTTACACCTACTGTGTGGTTTTCACTCATACACCTACCCACACACATATACCCTCCCCCATCCTTCCCCCGTAGAATTTAATAAACCCTTTTCTTAATATAAGTGTTAATGTCACTTATTTTTTATTAAGTGTAAACACTAAAATGAGCTCTATTGCTAGGCAACAGCATAGTGTAGTACATTCATTCTGCCATGGAGAGGGAGAAAAGGACTATAAAACCAGTAAAAGAGAGGAATGGGGAAACAGTACGGAAGGCAAAACAGTTAAGCATCTAAATGCACTATAAGAGCACTGGCCACATGCAGATGTTCAGAACACTGAGTATTCTGGGTAATCACAAAAACCTAGATTATCTCTCAAATATCAGGCATTTTATAACCTTTGCTATTGTGCTGAACATCATTCTACAATCCTTGCTGGAATAAATTCAACTATACTCATTCAATTAAAAAGGTTGGGTTTAAATCATTAGTCAAACATCTTGAGGAAAATGGAAATAATTACTGCTGTTTTAAATACATTAATAAAAATTTTATATAAATATTGAGAGTGCTTTTTCCCTCAGAACAAAGTGTTATTCAGACCGAATTAGTTTTCCAGACATTTGTCCATAAAGTAATTTGACCACAAGACCTCTGTAAACGTCTACCATCAATTTGCACGAGAAATCTCCATATACATTACTGAAAAGGGAGAGGTAGCACAATTTACACAATGCAGCCACACAAAGAAAAAAAATCCATGACAAACAGGTAGTTTTCGGTCCTCATAACATTATTTCTGCATAAAATATTCACTGGCCATTAAATATCTAGGGCTATTATGAAAGAGCAACATCTTAAATTAAAAATGTTGATATTTAATAAAACCGCTTGTAGAAAGAATAACTTGAGGTTAATCATTAGCAGGCTTTCAATGTTCTACATGTAGTAGAACTTACATCTACCAGAAATTTCACTCCTCTGGGAAGACCTTTGTCAAGTAAATGCTTCCTTGAGCATTTCCATGCTTGAGAAAAAGAATGCATATTCATTTTTACAGGATATGGCAGAATGTTTACTGATGTGGCAACCTGCAAGGGATTAAAATAACCTGGGGTTCTTTACCCATCAAATTATAGTAGGTAAAAAGCGCTGGAATCTTTACTGACGTGAGAGTGAGGAAAAAACAAGAAATGGGGGGAATTGCATTACATTAACCAGCCAGGCTCCCCATGTAAAACTAATTCCACCTGAATAAAGGTGGTTTAATTATTTCAGTGCTAAATTATTTCAATGCTCCATAATAATAATAATAATAATAATAATAATAATAATAATAATATTTATACATTTTCAAGAGGTGAACATTAAAAACAAATCATTAAAAATAACTACAGCAGCAATCCAAAACAGTGCAGCAACAAAGACTTCACACAGTAAAATTAAAGAAAAGTAAATTAAACAGACAAAGAAAAAGTCACACAACTGAGAATGGAAGCTGGAAGAGGTGAGTTTGGGAGAGACACATAGGTATGGGCAGATAGTGTTCCAGAGTTTGCGACCTGCAACCTTAAAAGCCCCATGGTGCGAAACCTGGAAGTAAGAGAGAACCAACTGTTGCCATATTCTTGTTACCTCCTCATACTCACAAGCAGGCATGGTTTTCCAGTGAATTAGGTGTTTTTGTCAACTATGGTTGACAAAATGTTTATTTAAATCAATACCAAATGAAAGGGGACCCTCCTCCTTTGGAACTACTCCTGCAAGTAGGTCTGCTTCAGCCTTGGAAACACTTCCTCCTCACTCAAATATACTGTGCTTCAATCAGCAGCACTTTTCAAAAAATATTTAAACATGGACACAGCAAAGTTAGCCAAGTGAACCAAGTGTCCAACTCACATAATGTATGTGTATATTCCAGGAGAACAGGAAAATGGAAACAATGTACTGTTCTATCTGCACGATCCTGTCATATAGTCTTATGCATTTATGTATAATGTAAGGTAAATGTAAGGCTATGTAACTATGTATTTCTCTTATTTGTTTCCAATAGAGTAGGGGTCTCCATTGCTCCTTAACGTGCAGCTGAACTCGGATAACCATATACATATATATTATACACATATACACATATGTACTGCTCAAAAAAATAAAGGGAACACTGCAATAACACATCCTAGATCTCAATGAATGAAATATTCCAGTTGAAAATCTTTATTCATTACATAGTGGAATGTGTTGA
>JAOXYF010000020.1:423864-437598 GCA_028565775.1 Sternarchorhynchus goeldii | reverse complement strand
TATCTTTGCCACAACAGAAAGCTTTGAAATAGGTCTATAATTATTTAAATCAGTAGGGTCTCCCTTTTTTAAAAGTGAGAATACTATTGCAGTTTTCCAATCCTTGGGAATTTTGATTGTTTCCAATGTAAGATTAAAGATACAACACAAGGGTTCAGCAATATATTCAGCTGCAAGTTTAAGAAAGAATGGCTCAAGAAAATCAGGACCAGCAGGTTTACAAGATTTTAACTGCTTTAAAGCTTTCTTTACTTCAGCTGTTGTAAACAGCCTAAAATTGAAAACTTCACTAATTTTGTTTCTGGTAACAACAGGTTTAATTTGATAATTTTTTGATTGAGACAAGCAACCAGCTTTAACAAAGTGTGTATTGAATTGGTTTAATATTTCAGTTTTATCTCCAATATTTTTCCCACCCACCACAATTTTTGAAGGCAATTTCACACAATTATTAGATACAGATAGAGACTTGATTTCTTTCCAAAACTTTTTAGGATTAGCTAGATTTTCAGTTATTTTAGCAAGATAGAAATCATATTTAGCCTTTCTCAGCAATAAAGTAAATTTGTTTCTTAATTGCTTAAAAAGAAGCCAGTCCTTAGGACTTAGCACGATAAACATTATAGCCATCAATTTTAATTTCACTATCCTTAGTAGATTTCTTCAGCCACGTTTCTGATAACACTATATGTGCATTTGTTGTGTTTATCCATACTGAGATATATCTGATTTTAAACCTCAACTGTTTGTTACTGATGTAAATGAATGCTTTGTTTTCATGTTGTATTAACCCCATCCCCTCTCTCAGTCCTTCTCTGCTATGTCACTCTATGAATCGCTTTTTTTTAAACCAATTTCTGTATCAATTCTGTGAAGGTCAGCTGAAAGTCTTAGGGTTTACACATTATGCAAATTAGTTAAAATCTATGTGGGTGGAGCTTAGTGGTTCAATGTACATTTTTGTTTGTAACTAATATTATATGAGACTCAAACCAATCACATTTCATCTCAGCACTTCGCTAACCTGAGCAGCAGGAAGGACTACTACTACCTAAAGACCAAGTTTCACCAGACCTAGTTTGGTCTGCATCATTTTCAATTTATGGCAGAGTCCAAAGAAGAAAGAAAATTTGTAACAATTACAATTGGGATTCTGCAATAATAATAATAATAATAATAATAATAATAATAATACCTATTGTAATTATAATAACAATAATTGTTAATTATTGTTATTATTATGTGGAAATTTAACATTTCCATATGTACTTAGACTTTATTTTTTAAATACCAATGTCTTTATGGTATTTATCTCCTGATACCTGCATTAAATTCTGTGCAATTCTCCCCATATCTTTCCTAGGCTTTTATTACAGACATGCAGCATTATAACAAATTCCAGTGTTACCCAGAACAGAATGGGTTCCTTTCTTAGTCTCTCAGCATTTATTCTTCTACAGATGTTTTCTCCTTGGCACCATCACCTTTGGCTTGCTGTTTAGAGGTCTACACCAGCATTTCAGTAAAGCATCTTAGTGAAAACTGCATTTAAATGCATGGACTGACCTTAACACATCAGTCTCAAAACATCATGCATATATACATTTGGAATTCTGGAGCAAAGAAAACAAACAAAAAGTGTTGTGGTCCAGAAGTAGTATTGTCGCCATATAAAAACAAGCATTCATTAAA
The DNA here is from genome assembly GCA_028565775.1 of Sternarchorhynchus goeldii. Classification (NCBI taxonomy): domain Eukaryota; kingdom Metazoa; phylum Chordata; class Actinopteri; order Gymnotiformes; family Apteronotidae; genus Sternarchorhynchus; species Sternarchorhynchus goeldii. Next base: position 435,906 of record JAOXYF010000020.1, on the reverse strand, counting down.
AAAAAGATTAGTTTGAATGAGAAAACACTTAAAAAAATAATAAATATAAATTTTAAAAAGCCTCACATCTAACATACCAAACAATCTGTCATACCAGTCATTGGTTACAGAACTACAGCTGCCTCTTTAGCAGCCATTTCATTTGGGGGTATGACAGAATCTACAAACCTTGTATATTTAGATTCAGGCCAGACTAAGTGCAGGTGATCCTCATTATTTACCAGGCAAACCAAAGTGTTAGCAGAAGCAATAAATAAATATATAAAATCATAAACTACAAGACCAAGCTACAAGCTATTTAATTATACAAAATCTGCCATAGATGCATTTGACAGACATTGATAAAATAAACAAAAGGTTTAAATAGAATAAAAATTCATGACATATAAAGGAAAAAAATGCTGTGATGCTGTAACCTGTTGTGCAAAAGAAAAATAAATATGCCCAACAGTATCCATCACACAACTTAAAGCCATCCACCTTTTAACTTCATCCACCTTCTACGCCCCTTAATCCAATTTAGGGTGGCAAGGGGCCAGAGCTTAAGCAGGTAGTGCACGGTGCAAGCTGGGAACCAACCCTGGACCAGTCCTTCACAGGGCACTCAGTGAACCAACCCTGGACCAGTCCTTCACAGGGCACTCAGTGAACCAACCCTGGACCAGTCCTTCACAAGGCACTCAATGAATCACTGAAAGAGCAAATAAACAATAATGACAGTGCAATTTGCATTTATATTAAAGATGGCATGCTTGTGAACTGCTTGTTAGCATTTCCCAGTGTGTGAGTAGTCCTTCTCAAACACTTCATTATTTCATAATTACCCATAATAACTTAAGCATGTTAATTAGTCTAGTTCAAATATACAGTAACTGGCAACTTTTTAAATGCAATACTGCGAACTCATGGAAATTACTGAAAAAAATAAGCAACAAGCCTTCGGTTTACAATGGAGGAGCATCACCTCGGCTGCAAGTCATAAATGATCCAGTAAAAATGATCCCAGTAAAATATACAAAAAATCTTGATCTGAATAAGATGAGAATAAGGCCTGGACCTAACAAATTGCTTGGATCTTACAAATTGCGATTTCATTAAAATCACTGGAAAGATGCTGGAAGGAGAGCCTGTGCTGGAAATTAAGCAAAGTAAATGTAGCTAAATCAAGAAACAAAAGGTTACAGAACCCAATTATCAGCATCTAGTCACTGTTCACAAAAATATTTAGCAATTTGTTAAGCAATTTTGCTTTTAAATAGCTGTGCTGAGATTAGTGCCTAAACACTCCAAAGAAGCAGGACCAAGAGAAGTTCACAAAATGCTGGTGCAGGAGCCGACAACCCAAAATAATGCATTAGATTACTTTTAAAAACAGCATATTAGGTGGTGGAGAATGTGCAAGGTATTGGCACATAATGGAAATATAATATCTTGTGTTGTTTCGCATAGCTTTGAAAAGGGTATGGACAAACAGGTTAGTGAGGACTGAGGTATACCTACTTTACCCCACCCTTATGTACATTAAGGATGGATCTATTCAAGAGTAATTACACATAAAGCTTCAGTGATTTAAGCTGCTGACCTTGAAGACAAAGGATGTCCATTTTAGAGCTTTTAGTAATCACATTCATCTTCTGCCATTCATTATAATTGCTGGACATTTCCAGCAAGCACTTTGCTTAATGTCTAAATCAAAATAACAGTTTTTGCCAGGTTTTAGGCATTGTACTGAGAATATATTTGGCCAACAAATGTGTTAATGTGAAACCTTAAATCTATATTACAATTACATCTGAGAATGTGTTCATGTGAAACCTTAAATCTATATTACAAGCACATGGGAGAATTTCAGGGGAGCCACAAAGACTGAAAATCTAATTATGAGACAATTGTGTAAAGCTGCATCACTTAAATGTGATGTACCTTCCACCTACATCAGCATGAAAAGAACTTTGGATGTTTCCACACAGGAAAGTAGAGGTGAGTGATGGCTGACAAGTTTCAGTTTTTCTTAGGTTTGATCAGCTAATAGAGGAAGATGATAAAGCAGTACCTGACCTGGGCATTTCCTGTGTAATGGTTCTTAGTATGGTTGATGGTAAAGCTTTAGGCATCCTTGACATGAAGAGCAGTTAATAACATTACAATACATATATAAACCTAAATATAGGTTTTAGCAATCAAGAAGTTTGATCACCAGTCAGATATGCAGATTCAAAACTAAAATACTACCTAAATGATAAAACGTTACTGCCCTTTTTGATGATCAAAGCTAAAAATGAGAATGTTTTCATACCTAAAACTTAGGCCTTTATCTCTACCCTAAAAATCAGCCATCAGTCCAAAAAAATTAACCACTCTAAAAAGCACAAACTCTAAAAACACCTGCACAGTCACAAGAGCTGTCTGCTGCAGAAAAGGAAATGACAGTGTTTGATGGTGCTAAAGGCAAAGGGAGTATAGAGTACTACAGGGAAAAGTATTACTGACCAAGTGGGACTGTTAACAATACAAAGAAACCTCAATATAGTAAACTATATTAATCGTAAGCTGAATAAGTTTTAATGGTTGGGCAATAGTTTGCAGGGTTAATGCAGGCATTCTTAGATTGTATGGTGAACACATGAAGCATTTTGGGGAATAGGCTAGAATCCATTTATGCTGAACTGCATTTGACAAATGAACTGAATAGATACCATTCGGGAGAATGGAGAATATAGGGCTTATTTAAAAACTCCTTGACTGATTTCATTTTAAATATGGGGATACTGGGATTTAAAGACAGCACGATTAACGTTTAGAAAACATTAACTAAAATATCTAGCATCGCCAGTAAACAGCACATCAACACTTAACAGGCTGATTTGGAAAGAGAGATCTGACGTTAAAAGCGACACAAACATGAAAACCGTACAATTGAAAATGAACAAAAGTACAGTTGCTAGAGAAGTAATCTCTCGATACCATCGCTTATAGCTATAAAAACCGTTTGCCCAGCGCTACAAAATAGTAGTAAGGGGGATGGGAAAAGCAAGGTTCGACGTCCAGAACGTCGAAACATACCTAGAATGTATTTTTGGCATCAAACTACCGCTATTCTGGATATGTGATATACCGGATATTTAGGCCAGTAATTAACTGTTTGTTTAAACACAGCAGTCAAGCTGGGAAGGCCATCATTGTTAGAGTCTTGAATGAGGAAATACATACATGATGTATTGATTTAGTCTGATTTTACATTAACCATCACATGCTTCCTGCAGAACAATCATCCCACTGGACTATAATAAATAAATAAACATATAATACTGTAAAATATCACTTCATAGCATACTATATTAAATGATAACAGTCCTATTTCATAAACAGAATGAGATCATTTAGAAAAAGCCTTCGATGGAGACTGAGGCGTTCAAGATCATGGTTGCTTAGCGATTGAGCGCAATGTCATTTCCTTTGTCATCCCCCACCCTAAAATACAAAACTGTTTTCTGTGACATTTCCCCAGTGTAGCAATGCGCGTCCCCCTTTACCGATTTGAGGACAAGAAGGTAACGCGCACCACCTTACAAGCTAGGATATGGGAAGGGGGCGCGCTCAGCCCTCCCCCAAGAAAAATAATAGAACTGGCCTACAATAAAGTAGGGAGCGCGCAACATGGCAAAAGAAATGCGTTTTCATTGGTTCATGTGCAATTCCCTCCCTACACGTGACACACCCGCTTGCAATAAACAAATTCTAATTATTATATTTCAAGTGCTTAACCTTGAACGACACGTAAGTGACAAATAGAACAAAAACAAAGAGGAACTGAGTTACAATGAACGAAGCAACCATTATTTGCATCAATATGTTCTAATCAGTGCAATTTTGGATAAGATCCAGAGGGAGGCGACCGGCTTAAGACGCACAGCCTTGCGAAACAAAAAGCCGCTTCTCTTTCCACGAATGGCAACAGATTTTACCGAGCAATGCCAGCAGTGCGTGTATCAATTGCACAAACATAGCCCATAATGAATGTCTTAGTGTCTCTGCATGCAATGTTAAATGAGCTTACCTACACAGTGAATGAGTTTATGCCGCCACGAGTCAAGTTCCTGCCGAAAGCCGCGCCTCTCGATCGTACATTGCTGCCGTTTGCACAGACTCGCCATTTTCTATCGGCCCCTCCCGCGGGCGCGCACGTACTGCTGGGTACTTCCCCGAGCATACGTAATCAGTATTCCTGTGAGTAGGCATGCCTTGTGGTAGGACTGCAGTATCTTCTAAACTGTCCTACTCTTGTCAAAGTATGATTAAAAATGTATCGCATTACCGAGATTACTGTGATAATATAGCCTATTTTAAATTTTTATATTAGGGTCAAATAATATTTCTGGTAGAGTAACGTCTGAAAAGAAAAAAAGTTGATGTATTAGAATTTTTGTGAAACGAAGTATTTCTTTAGAATGCATGGTATTGGGTATTACCAATTCAGTAAAGCCCAGCCTTGCACATGTAAACGAGTCATGAAGAGTCATGTTCATTCTTCTCTGTGTAAAGTTGAATGCCTGTTATACCATTCTGTAAGGCATCTTTTATTTTGAGTTCAAAATCTATCAACTATTTCCTGGATTCCAGTTGATTAGCATGCAATATGTAAAACATTTTTACTGCTACTACCACTTATTAGTATTATTATTATTGTTGTTGTTGTTGTTGTTATTATAACAAACTAAGAATTTGTAGTGATGTATAATCAATAGTTATTATTCACCTATCATTTTAATAGTAAATATGGAGTTAATTTAAAGATTGTTCCACTGTTTTTTCCACTCATTATATTGTTTATTGTTACTGCTGTGTCCAAACCATTTTTGGTTTTGTTTAAATGTTCTTTTATCTGGGGGCAGGACTAGGTGTGATGGCAATAGTAGTTTCTTTATTTGTTTACAGTATATCAGCTTTTAATTATATTCTAAATGCTGTTATTAGTACATGCTTGTATGGAATGATATTTTGAGGCTTGTAACATTGAAAAATAAAGTTACTGGCAAAGTTTAAAAAATGAAATACATGTTAACGTTTCTAAGAAGGAAGATACACACACACATTGGGATCTTACAAGTAACACACATCTGATACTGAGCATGGTAAAACTCATATGTGATTGGGTTGGCCAAATCCATTTTTGTTAGATCAGAACAATTCATGACAATGCAAGAAATTATAACTATAGTAGACATTATAACTATAGTAGTTACAGGTATGTTCATGAGTCAATGATTAATATGTATACTATATAAAATCAGTATCAGCATAAGGTTTCACTGGTATCAGGCAGAGCTGCACTGGCTGTAGCTATGAGGGATTTACAGACTCCTAATGCTTTGATATTTTCAGATTGCACATCATAAAATGAATGTAGTTTTCTACTTTCCATAAAGTCTATTTCCTTTGGGATCAATAAAGTATCTATCTATCTATCTGTCTGTCTATCTATCTGTCTGTCTGTCTGTCTGTTTCCACCAATGTATAAACAAAACAAAGAACATGCTTGTAAGCACAACCAACTTACACTTTCCCAATTTATCCAACTATTTATTAATATTGATAGTTTTATATGGACCAAGTGTAATCCAGTTACTATTCATTAGTATTGATAGTTTTATATGGACCAGGTGTAATCCAGTCACTTTTTCCAGTTTTCTAGTTCTGCATCTCATCCTGCTCCCTTTTCCACTGAAGATGAAACCATGCTGGTTTAGTTCAAACTATCTTAGCAACCTGGGCATCCATCACTCTCTCTATCCCTCTCTCCATCCCTCTCTCCATCCCTGTCCACCATTCCCTCTTCCCTTTCATTCCAAAAGCTTAAGTTAGATATTAAATTTGTCCACATTAAAATAGTTTGATCATGCCCTGTTGATTTATAAAATAAAATCAAAGCTCAAGCTAATAAATGTCCAAAAAGATCCAGAGCTAGTGAGTGCTATAAATACTGTGAAGTGTCCAACACTGGATTGCAATCTTCTTAGCTGTGGTCAGGCCTGCCAGACAGATGTTGCATGTTTTATCTATAAAAGAAAGCTTTCCAATAGTACTAATAACCTTCATCAGCTATGGGCGAATGTGCAGCGCTGAAATGACTGAAAAACCGGGTTATATGGAGTAAGTTAACAACCACCAGGTGTAGACAATATGCAGGTGATTGAGAACGGGGAACTGGTTGCGTTGAAGGGGTAGTGGGCGTGGCTTTTAGCCTAGGTGCCCAACACAACGTGACGACTAGAACCCAAACAAGTCCAGTATCAAATCAAATCAAGTTTATTTATATAGCACCTTTTACAACAGATGTTGTCTCAAAGCAGCTTTACAAGTGTCTGAGTCCAAACCCCTGTGAGCAAGCCAAGGGCAACATTGCAAAGAAAAACTCCCTAACAGCATGAGGAAGAAACCTTGGGAGGACCCAAGACTCAAGGGGGGAGCCCATCCTCTTCTGGCCAACACTGGTCACAGTATGATCCCACAAGTACCGCAGTTCAGCTGTTTCAGTGAAAGCAAAGCACAGCTCCCTCCTTATGGACTGTGCCATAGATCTCCTTCTTCAAACAATACCCCCTAAAACAAAAGACTACCCCCTGCTAGTGTGTAAAAATGAGGACAAGTACATCAAGAACGTTTTGGAATTATTCGACATTTGTCCATCCACTTCCACAGGATTCTTTTTTTTTTTTTAAAAGAAAAATGACTGTGACTTTAGAGCCCATGACATGACATGAACACAGTCATAATGAAATACAGACTCTACCCTTGGTGCCTGAAACCAGCAAAAACATTTAATGCTAAAACCTTTACTAAATTACATTTACAGCATTTGGCGGATGCCCTTGTCCAGAGCAACTTACAGAAGTGCTTTGTGTTCTCTATCATATTCCCATGTGAGAACAGGTTGTTGTTAAAAGTACTGTCAGGCCTTGAAAAGAGTGCAAAAGAAGACAGTAAAACATTTTTAAGTGAATATTTAAGTACTTAGTGACACCCAGGGGAAGTGCATTCCACCAACTGGCGCAGGACAGAGAAGAGTTGTGGTGTTTGTCTTCTTCAGTATCTTGGAGGCTGGTGGTTCAAGTTAGTTAAGCATTATTTTGAATGCATGAGAAAAGTCTCATTAGTGCTTTTAGGTATGTGCAAATTTGAAGCTTCCAGCTAACTAATCAGTTTTCAACTAGTTTTCAACATCTGAATAAAAGTGAATACATTATTAAAGCAGTAAAGTAATAAAGTTTGAGCTTCTGACACCTTGATCTTACCTGCGGGAACTTGTTGAACATATGCACAAGATCTCTTTGGGGCAAAGCAGGAGGTCCTCAATATCTGACTTTAAAAATATCTATGGATAAATGTTAGACTTTGATCTATGATTTAAATCAACTTCTATGAAAAATATTCATTATGCTGATGATCACAATGTACAATGTCCTGTGGACGCAGATGTTCTGAAGTCATTCAAAGCAAAGGCCTGTACACTTCCTACTGATTACTGACTGTTGTAATTTTGTTGTAACCTTTCTTTGTGATACAGTCATATTTATATATACAGTATACAGTCATATATATTACATGATTATATGTAGCGTTTCATGTAGCATTGCAAAGCTGTGTGACAAGACGGGGTGGAGTCGGGGGCGACTACCGTGACATATATAAACAGCAGTGTCAGTGAGTTCCTATGTTCATTATTACAACTGCCAGAGAAAATCTGACAGGCCTTAATCTCCTCTGTACATCACTCAGTATATTCTTAGTGTTCATGAATCTTGTGTAAATTTTGCTCTTATTCCATGGTAAAAGTTATTTTACTCTATTCCCGTTATGATCTGACCTTACCAAACTGGAGCAGCAGACAGTCTTATATGCATCTGTGACATTCACTGATCCAACATCTGATTAAGGTGTGCAGGACAAACCCACATAACTATGCAGATCTGGCAAGTATGCAGTGAGATCACATCAACTAAAATCCACAAAAGAAACTGACTGATCTTTAGAGCGCATTTGTGCATTAATATCGCTTTCCATGACCCCTTTCATTATCCAGGACTTATACATAAAACAGTATTACACTCACTTGCTCAAAGGGAGAAAAAAAGTGTTAAAGAAAGTGTAAGGATCTCAATCATGTGAACGTTCTTGTTCCCATATACAAAACACTTTTGCCCATTTATTATCTACATACATAGTCCACCTCTGATAGACTTATTTGACTTCAGTTTATCTTGATCAGCTGAAATCATGATATATCCAAGGAGAGGCAGATTAGTAGATTCCCCTTTCAGTAAAAACGCACATTAAATGACTGTCTAAACTTTATTTATTATTAAACTTTAGTTTTAATAAACATACTTTATTGTAACTGAGTGCACATTTGAAAAGAAAATCTTCATGGACCCCTTTGTCTTTGTCCTCGCTCAAATCATTCTCCAACTCAAATAACAATTCGAGCAACAACAAATAACAATCCATCAGTTATCACTCAATTTCCTGTTTTGAGCACAAAAGCCACACGATACTGAGAATGGTAGAAAACAGTATTATGGCTGCAGTTCAGTGTAGCCCATGCCAATAACACACTGACTACTATACAGGAGTGTCTAATCATGTGTACAGCTCATCCACTAACAATCAACACATTGAACAGTGGTCAACATTTACAAAGCTACTTAGCTTGTCATCACTTGTGAAAACACATTTGTTATTACATTTGTTGTACAATATATTTACCATATGACCATTAATGTTAATGGAAATCTGTTTCTGTAGGTCTCAGTTCTGGATAGAGTTATCTGCAGACCTTGGAGATGTAGGACACTTCAATGCAAGTAACAAACAGCAATGCTTACTGAGGCTGTGCTTTGGGGATGTCATACAGAAAGACCTGGATGACACTATAAAACAGTCACAAAATTAACACTTTGGCATTATATCCAATGAATACTTCCCATACAGGTGATGGACCGATTTTTCCCTATAGCTGATTATTATAATATTATATATTATTTGTAGTTCATTTCTAAATGAATGTTATTATTATTATATTATATATTATTCGTAGTGCATATCTAAATGAATGTTGTCATCAGGATCTGTTCTAAAATCATCCAGAATATCCATGGACAGACTGAACCCCTCTATCATGGGCTGAAATGATTTATTATGTATTGGATTACATTATGTTATATATTAACCTGGGAGATGTATCTAACATGGGCAGAATTTAGTGTTATTTATTATGTATTATTATTATTATTATGTACTGGATTATATTATGTTATATATTAACCCGGGAGATGTATCTAATGTGGGCTGAAGTTAGGGTTATTTATTATGCATTATTATTATCTATTGGATTTACATTATGTTGTGTTATATATTATTATTATGTGTTGGATTATGTTATACGTATATTATTGTGTGATAAAGGCTTCTTCCAGTTTGACTAAAGGCCTTCCTATGAGTTTAAAAAACAAAGAGGGGAAGGCTCATATTAAGTAGTGTCACGTTGCGAGGGCAGTGAGCTGTAAGAAGCGACAGACTCCAACGTGCGTAAATGTCAATAAACCGTTTTATTTTCGGTTTCGTTTAACAAACAGCAGACAGCGCTTACCGACAATGCACTATACATCACGACATCCACGAACCAAAGACCGACAAAGACTCAGTGACATGCACACGCTTACATACACACACCCTAACAAGACTCAGGTGAAACGAATAACACTAACGAACATTCACGAACACTAAAAGTCACTCACGGACGCTACCGAACCTTCACGAACACTACAACACGCACTCAGCCTACCACACACCAACGTACACAGACACACACTCACACGGACACGCCCACACAGCAACGAGACAGGGGAGGCGGCCAGGGCGGCCACCGTGACAAGTAGACACCTGAAAGGATAACTCTGTGTAGTTACAACAAATGGAAGGGCCAAAAATGAGAATTAATCATGCATTGATGGATAAGATAACAATATTTATAAAAGGTGCTCTCATCAAGACTCCTCAGTTGTAATCAAGTCCTTTTTTTGTGTACACTGAGTAGTTTTTCCTGATGAGTGCTCACGGCTTTAGAGCTATTAATAGTCAGGAAAGGATTAATTAATAATTAATTCATTAATAGTCAGGACATAGTTATTAATAGTCAGAAAAGGATGATTTGACATGATAAATATTTAGAGAGCAGAATACCTGATAGCTGATGTGACATGTCAATATCACACTTTTTGGAATGGATAAAAATAAATAATAATAATAATAATAACTAATAATAATAAACTAAAATGAGATGTAGTGATATTGGTCGGGATGTACTATATATACTAATTTTGTACAACATAAGAGTTAAAAGGCAGTGAAAATGAATTGAAGTCAATGTAAAAGCAAGGGATGAAAAAGAAGGAATAAAAGAGTGATAGAGGTGTGCAAAGTAGATGAGAAGTTACAATCATTCCTAGTTTCTATGGTGTTACCATGTGGTTGCTATTGTACACCAATTGTTTGCTAGGGTGGTACAAGTTGATTGCTAGAATGTTTTCAAATGATTGCTGTGTGGTTGCTATGGGTGTTCCCAGTCGGTCACTATGGAGTCCCAGGCAGGGTTATTATCGTTAACGAAAACGAACGAATTAATGAAGACTGAAATTGAAAAAACATTTTCGTTAACTGAAATGAATAAAAATGGTAATTAAAGAAAAAAATATAATAAAACATCATATTATCATGTTATGATTTCATATCTAATATGAGATTCATTATAAATATACAATATTTACAATATTCAATACAATATAAATATACATTTTTAAATATGTTATCCTGTGGAAACAAATTGGCACTCTTTATTAAACTGTACTATTCTTTTGTATGTTTTACATTTGATGATGATAAATTATCTGTTTGTCTGTTCTCTCTGTGGACTTTGTTTAGAACTTCACCTGCCAGATGATGGTGAGAACACCAAGTTCCAGAGAATGCCATGCCTGGCCCACATCCTTCAGCTCACCCTGAAAGATGCTATGAAGCACCCAAATGCTGATTTGCTCATATCAAGAGCAAGAAAGCTGGTACACACTTTGAGGAAATCGTCAGTAGCAAATGAAGCAATGATCAAAAAGTGCAGCAAAACTCTAGTCTGAGATTGTAGCACACGCTGGAATAGCACTTTTGACATGCTGAGAAGACTGCTGGAAATGAGAACTGAACTAAACCAAGTACTTGAGGATTTGGGCATAGACACACTTCTCACAAGTGATTGGACTAAGCTGGAAAACTTGGTAAAGCTGCTTGAACCCTTTGCCATTCACACAGACCAGCTTCAGAGTGACAGCCAGTCACTCTCACATGTAGTGCCATGCCTGCTCAACCTTGAGGCACACCTTCTGGCGACTACTGCTGCTGGGAAGCAGTTAGCTCAAGTGCTGCTTAAATCCTTGTGAGAACGTTTCACTGCCATTCTTAACCCATTGCAGTTCTGGAGATCAAGAGAGGCTGTTTATCCAAAACTTGCCCCTGTGGCACTGGATCTTGTTAGTGCCCCTGCCTCACAAGCCTTTGTAGAGCGCATCTTCTCTGTGTGTGGACTGTTGTCATCTGGCCTGAGAAACAGAACAACCACATCTCTGGAGCAGTGTGTTTTCCTCAAGATAAACAAGAAATTGTTGACTGACTGAAGTGCACCCATCTCTCTCTCTCTCTCGCTCTCTCTCTCACACTCTCTCTCTGAGAGTCTCTCTGAGACTCTCACCCCTCTCCCTCTCTCTCATACAACATCCGAGGTATAGTATAGTTAGTTCTACTGCCCTGATATGCCCAAAAGCTATACTTGCATCTAGTGCTGGGCAGTCCACTTCCTAATTTATTTTTGGTAATTTTGGTCAAAAATTAATCAAACCTGTTGAGTTAGTTGGGTTTTTGAGGTTTTTTTTCTCAGATTGAGCTCCCTGATTTGTGTCTCACGAACAAGTTTATATTATGTTCATGTGTGTACTCCAG
>JAOXYF010000020.1:399426-421621 GCA_028565775.1 Sternarchorhynchus goeldii | reverse complement strand
CACTTGCACTGCAGCCTAGAACACGGGGCTCATCAGAGTGAACATGGACGAGTACAAGGCTGCGTCCAACGGAGTGCACAAAGCGGTGAAAAGCGAAGCAGCGCTATGGAACGAAACTACACTCACAGTTTGGAGGCTCTAGGGACCTGTGGCAAGGACTAAGGACAATAATGGACTACAAGAGCCCACCCTGCAGATTGGAGAGTGCAGACACTTCTCAGGCGGACGAGCTAAACACCTTCTATGCTTGTTTCAAAGCTGTGGTTAGCAGCGCTAAAGGCACTAATAGTGTTAATCACACTAACGGTGCTAATGGTGCTGCTAACAGAGGGGAGTGTGTCAGAGATCAGAGTCTCTTCAACATCACAGAGAGGGATGTACGACGAGTGTTGAAGAGGGTGAATAGCAGGAAGGCATCAGGACCCAACGGAATCTGCGGACGAGTCCTAAAAGCCTGTGCAGACCAGCTAGCTCTGGTATTCACAGACATCTTTAATCTCTCTCTGATGCTGGGCATCATACCAACATGTTTCAAGCAGTCCATCATTGTTCCTGTCCCCAAGAAACCCCACCCCGGATGTCTCAATGACTATCGCCTAGTAGCACTAACATCAATGGTGATGAAGTGTTTTGAAACACTGGTCAGAGATTTCATTACTTCTGCACTGCCTGAATCTACGGATCCACTCCAGTTTGCATACCAACCCAACCATTCTACAGACAATGCCATCACCCATCTGCTTCACACAACACTTTCACACCTGGACACTGGGAGGGGTAATTATGTTAAAATGCTCTTTGTTAACTACAGCTCAGCATTTAACACTATTATCCCCTCCAAAGTCACCACAAAACTGGAAGATCTGGATCTCAACCCATCCCCATGTCAGTGGATCTCCAACTTCCTGACGGATAGACCACAAGCTGGGCGTGTAGGCAAACATGTCTCACGCACCCTCACCTTCCGCACCGGAGCTGCCGGAGCTGTCTTGAGCCATGTGCTGTACTCATTGTACACCTCTGACTGTGTGCCCACTTCCAGCTCCACCACCATCATCAAGTTTGCTGATAACACCATCGTGGTAGGCCTGATCTCAAACAACAATGAGAGCCTACCTGGAGGAGATTAGACACCTAGAGTACTGGTGCCAGGACAACAATCTCCACCTCAACATCAGCAAGACAAAGGAGCTGATGGTGGACTGCAGCAGAAAACAGGAGAGGAGCTACCACCTTGTCTTCATCAACAGTATGGCAGTGGAAAGAGTAGAGTTTCAAGTACCTTGGAGTTCACATCTCACAGGACCCATCCTGGACCTGCCACATCAATGCAGTCACAAACAAGGCCCATCAGCGTTTCTACTGCCTCAGACGTCTGAGGGACTTCAGACTGCCCTCCAAGGTGCTGCAGAACTTCTACTCCTGCACCATTGGAAGCATCCTCATGGGGAACATCACAGCCTGGTTCGGGAACAGCACCAAGCAGGACAGACAGGCCCTACAAAAAGTGGTGCAATAGCTGAACGTATCACCCGGTGTATCACAACAAGCGGTGCTGGATCAGAGCCAGGAAGGTCGCGAAGAACCCCAGTCACCCCAACAATGGACTCTTTTCTCTCTGCTATGCTCTGGGAAATGTTTTTGCACCCTGAAGGCAAAAACAGAGAGGATGAGGAGGAGCTTCTTCCCGCAAGCTGTCCGAGCCCTGAATGAGAACAATGACTAGTCCATCACCACACTCAAACTTCCCAACGAGGGCTCCCACACCACCTCACAAACAACTGAACTGCATCCTTGGACACTCACATACAACCAAACTGCATTTTGCACACCACCCCATTCTCACTCACACAATGAAAACTGCGGGGGTTTTTTGCACTATACCCATCCATGCTGCTATTTGTGTATCTATAGATACATATTATATTATATATAGTATTTAATTGTATTGTAAATTTTTAACTTCTGCATAGCTAATATTCCGTGGATTTGACAGTCAAATTGCATTTCACTGCAGGTTGTACCGTGTATGACTATGTATGGGACAAATAAAAATTGGAAACTTGAAACATTATGTCCAAGTTTACCATAACTCTCAACACCAAGATTTACACCTTTATCCAAGATAAATGTGATGTGTGACTATATTTATATGTAAATATATTTTCAGCCTTAAATGCTGAGACTGTGTTTGAGACTCGAACATTGACAGGAATGTCATTATAAGTAATCTTTTATATGGCAGATTACACAGTGTAACCTTCCACACTAAATTATCAAATTGTATTCCTCTTTCTTTTGGTATAGGATGAAACAAATGTGCTAGTTTTATCATTTATATCAAAACTGAAGGTGTTTTGTTGGAATTACAGTCTGTTTCTGCATCTTGGCTTGTCTCCATGGTTACTGTGGCCACAGTTGTGGGCGTGTGAAGAGTGATCAGGTCTATAGTGTGCTTGGGGGGTTAGAGGGGTGTGTGTGTGTGTGTGTGTGTGTGTTTGTGTGTACATTTGCGTGTAGGGCTAAAGGCAAAGAACCTGGTGTTTCGTATAGTGCTCACTGAGGTTCAAAACTTTCACAGCCGCAGGTTGCAGAGTCTGGATGACTCAAACTGTTAGAGAAGAAAAGTTCATATCTGAGTTCTCCCTCATTGGGACACACATCCATAAACACACTCCTCCCTGCTGTGAGAAGCGTGGGAGGAGGTTAAGGAGGTTAGTGTTTTGAACTGTTGTCGGTGAAATACTGCTGCATATTAACATTAGCATTAGCATTAGCACTCTTACATAATTGTGACACAGAGCAGCAAAATTTACTCTGTGAAACAGTGGCTTTCCGCAATACCATCATAGTGTTTCTCTCTAGTGGGTGTTCTGTGCTCTGATGAATATAAAGATATGGGAAAAAATGAGGCAGTGGATATTCCTGTAAATTGTATTTGTATCCATGGTGAATATTTCTTTAATGCAAAAGCCCTTATTAGCATGTTAGGCCAAGAACGAACTGCATTTAACCATGAAATAACATCTCTTTATGAGCATCCCCTATGCTCTTCATCACAATGGTGGCCACACCACCTATGCTCTTTTACAGTTTGCTGTCTGCTGCCTTCACAGTATATTTTTATTTGCGTGTCTGGGTCTCTTAAGACAGAGATGTTCCTAAAATATTACAATTCATAAGGCTGTAAACTACATGGTAGAAAGTAAAGAATGATCAACATTACTGTAAATATAAATCTGTGTCTATACTGTACATATAGTCATTACTGTAAATATAAAAACATCAGCATCATTTGTTAAATGTAAACATTGCTGTAAATATCAACTTCGAGTTTCTTCAAGCGTAGATTTTGTTTGTTACACTACATTTAAAAAATTACCTTTTCTTCTATGCAATTTCTAACACAAGTTCCTTGATACAAATTTTATTTTTTCCATTTTAAAAAAGAAAAAGAACATATTTAGCAGAACTAAAAAGCATATTTTGCATAATTTGACATTTCAGATTCTTTTTTGTTTTGTCCTTAAAAAAGTTCTTAGCATTGTGTTGATTTATCATGTTAATTAAATCATGATGATATCCTTAAAAGCCACAATTATTGCTGCACTTCTGCTACTCAGTTTATATTGTTAATTCACAGATTCTCTTGTCGCAGTACTGGGCACCATACTGCTAGCCAAAAATAAATATCTCGGTGTAAAAAAAAAAAAAAAAAAAAAAAATCTGAATTATGTAGTGAAAAGTGTCACTACTTTATATTAATTTTGTTCATTTTGTTGTTCAACCAAAAAACATTGTGAAAACAAGCAGCAGTTGGGTGTGTATAATGTATCGGACATACACTGGTTGGGTGTGTGTAATGTATCAGACATACACTTGTTGAGTCTTGAAGATGCTGAATGACTACATGGCAGCAGCACATTCACAGCTGTTTATTTTTAGTGAGAAATTAACAATGACCAGAAAGTGTGTATAATTGTTTTATTAAACATAAGTTTTGCAGGTAGCAATGATTACACAGCATCCATGGCACTATGGAGTAGATGTCAATTCTGTGAGCAACCTTCATTGGTTGAAATTTCTCATTTCAATATTTTGTATAAGCCACTTTAGTGGTAACTGTCAAGTCCTCATTCACAAATGACCAAACGTAAAATATGAAAAAAGACAGAAACCACCAAATGTTGCAGAGAAACAGTCTCTTGATGAAATGTCACGAGTTTGTCTTAAGATATTTGGTCAGTGTGGCGCAAGTAGTGTTACATGAGAAATGACACACAGCATTAGGGTCCGGCTCACATGTATTCATGTTGTGATGTTTTTATAATTCCCTGTAAAACGTGTATCTTGTCCAGTGTTGATTGCTATGGTAATTAGTGTATGGTGGGCCCTATCACTGAAATTATCTCTGTCAATAACCACATTACCTGCTGATGTACCACAGCCAGTTGGGAGCACAAGCTAAAAGTGACTGTGGCAAGGAAAAACTCCCATGGCAGGATTAATGAAAAAACCTTGAGAGGACTAAGATGAGAGAGAGAACCCACCTGCCACTGGACAGCCCAGCTAGTAACCAGTCCTTCATTATATTGTTTTTAGTCTAACTAACCACTTTAGTGTAGATGTGGGGTCTCCGTCCTGACATAGAGGCATCACATCATTTACTGGCAGCGTTGGCTTGTTCTAATCCTAACCCTATGCTCCTGGGGGTGGGGGGATGGCTCATTAAAATACACCAGGGCAATGATATTTATTTTTGATCCCATTTTGGCTTAAAACAACAACAACGCCAACAATGGACCAGACATGCTCATTGGCAACAAAACACCTGAGAGGGTGTGTCGATATGAAGGTTACAGGTTTGGCTCTTGGCTCATGTTAGATCCTACTGTTAAATCCTTGAGCAAGGCCCTCAGACAGCTAACTGTAATTCTTTTATATGAACCTTTCAACAAACCAATAGGGTAAACAATGCATTTTACAAGTATATTCCTATTAATACTACATCTTAGAGTAACTGTAGGCCACCAGGACCACTGCTACATAATATATATTTTGCTCCTTTTGCAGTCTCAAGTGATGGTTTAGTCCTTCACAAATAGACCCTATAACACTGACCTGCTTTTGTTTTTGGATGAACTCCTACCAACAACTGGTGCCAGAAGTAAAAAGGGAAAAGGTGGTAGGAAACATGAACATTTTTGATTACATGGGGCAATGTAGCATTCCACCATTCTCATACCATCACAAACTGGTTTGCAGACTATCAAAGAAAGATGTCCTCTTCCTCCCGCTCTACCCACCTTTCCTCAATCCCTTTGAGGAGTTTTTTTTCAGCCTGGAGGCAGAAGGTGTACGATCATCAGCTACATGACCAAATGTCCCTCCTGCATGCAGTGGATGCCAACTGCAGAGATACTGCAGCTGAAGACTGCCAGGGGTGGATAAGGCACACCAAGCCTTTCTATTCAAGGTGAAAATCAAGGGAAAATATCAGATGTGATGTTGATGAAAGCACACGGCCGAATGCTGAAGACCATTCAGGTTAACAAACTCTTCGGTTTTGTGTTTTCTTTTTTTCCCATGCCACTTCCCACAACAAGGGAAGAGGCAGGGGCGGCCACCGTGACAATAACCATGCAACAAAGCCTTATTTTCTTCCAGGATGATGTCATAGTAGTAAAATTATAATATAGAAAAGCAATGTTAATAGTGTGAAATTAGTCTAGTTATGATCTCCAGTTAGGCCTAGAAGTAATTAGTTTAGAATGCATGCTGCAAAGGAGAGCCCTCATGAACAGAGTCAGGATCCATTTGCGACATTATCAGTGGCTTTATTTTCTCAGGTAGGTTGGTGGAAATCCAAAAACACAGTCCAAGGTCAATCCACAGGTGAACAGAGAATCCAAAACTACAGTACAGGTAGGGCTAGGCAAACACGTTATCGGAAGGCAGGCAAACAGAACTGGAAACCAGGAAGGTGTATCAGAAAAATCACTTGGTACGCATACTGGGAATTCAGCAATACTTCGTGAAGATCTCGTAACTGGGGAAACACTATATAGAGAGGGAGATTAAGGGAAACAAGGAACAGCTGTGCATCAGTACTCAAGGGAGTGCAACCTCTGGTGGTCCAGGTGAGGAGTGTCGGCGCCTCTGACACACTCCAAAGGGAGATTACAAAACTGTCATGCCCCGGTCTATGTCCATCACACACACACACACTCCCTTGACTCCCTCGCTCGCAGTCACCCACCTATAAAGTTATAACCACTTGCACCTGCCTTTCATATCTCTCTAAGTCCTACAGGTATCAGCAAGTGCTCCCCAGAGGGCACTACTAACAGTTTCAGCATGGATCAGCTAACCAGCTGGTGAGCTCTTACCCCTGAAGGAATGTGAGATTCATTGTACAGTGTAAGTTGTACTTTGGCATGGTTATTTGAGACTGATACACAAAGTGGCTTCCATTACCAGCAGGATTTGGGAAGTAATGGAAGGGGGAAGCTTTTTTGGAGGCGCTGGTGAAATAAATTCTGAGAAGTCCTTGATGAAACATCACACTACCCACGCCCCCCTGATTGAGATCTTGATCAGTGGTACAGCACATGTTCAAGTTCTGCCTGATGGAATCAAGCTGCTTCTGCTGGAGAGTAACTTCCCTGCAGGGATAAGGCAAGCTCCCTCAGTGAGATTGTCAGTCATGCCGTCACGCTCAACCTGAAGGAAGAGAACTGTTGTTTCTCCTCCATGACGCATGATCCGACCAGCGCACAAGAGTGCCCCTCATCTGGACCTATGAGTGCACGAGAGTGACCCCATCTGGACCTATGCAGCTGGGAGGTGCAGAACTGCCTGCTTGCCCTGCCTTGCTGCTACTGAAGTAATACCTAAGGATTGTTCCTTTTTCTCTTTCAGCCCTTCTAGGCGGTGCTTCAACAGGGAATGTGATGAACAAGGACTGGCCAGGGAGTTGGGGATCAAAACTAGGGTACATTCTGTGAGCAAATGACAAAGTATTTTTGTAAGTCGCTCTGGATAAGAAAATGTGAATGTAATGAATAAAATGAAAAAAACACTCCTTCCATCAAATCCCCTGGCTGTATCACAACTGTATCACATAATGCCTATAAGAAGCTGTGGTAAATGCTTTAGCAAAAAAATAACCATGTTTAGATCAATCTAATGGCAAATCATACTGCTATGCACTGTATAACCTGCAGAGCCTGACATCCTTGCTTTTTGTACCAATATACCAAGTAACTTTCAAATATGTAAATCAGTGATCACCCTATGACCATACTAAACAAAAATCTTACTCTCCACATTAAGGATACCCCACTAATCTCCTACAGACGAGACAAAAACATGACAGATAACATGACAAAAATGAGACAAAAACAAACACAGAGCAGATTGAGTTCATCTGGAGTGCCGGATCCTTAGGACTTTTCTTGACACTACGGTGGCATTAGTCATATTTTATGGAGTGGTCTGCTGGGGTAGCAGCATCTCAAATGCACACAGGAATAGACTGGACAAAATCATCAGTAAAGCCAGCTCTGTCCTGGGTGGTCCTTTAGACCCAGTGCAGGTGGAGGAAGAAAGGAGGATGTTAAATAAGTTAAATATGCATGAGACTCTGGCAGCACTGGGCAGCTCCTTCAGTAACGGACTGCTTCATCCTAAGTGTGTGTAAGAGTGTTACCACAGGTCCTTTATTCCTGCAGTTAGACTGTACAACCAGCAGTGCTCTCAGTAGAGCACTCTTCCTTCTGTAAACCTACAATTTATGCAACACACATTCACTTATGTACAATAATTTGTTGTTCAGAAATCATGTGCAATTACATTGGCATGCAAAAGTTTGGGTACCACTGATCAAAATTACTGTTAACAGTTAATTACTGCGAACAGTTAAGCAAGCTGATGATATCCAAATTTCCTATCAATACATTATCCAATCACATTACCATACTCTTCTGTGACTGTGTGCGTTTGGTTCAACAGGGTGGCTAATGCAGCTCGTGAGTGTAGTGTGCGTGTTTGAGTCCCTGGTCTGCAGTATCTGTCTCTAAACCTGGTTTGGAACAAATAAATTTTAGTGATGGTTTCCTTTGGAAGTGTATTGTTTTACTGTTTTCTGTTTTGTGTTTCTGATTGGATTTCCTACCAATCAGTACTGCAACATGGTGTTTTGGTATACACCAGCTCAACTTCTCAACATGGTGACCCTTCCATCAGGTGTTTGTCCACCCTTGTCAATAATGATGGACACCAGTGCAATGATGTAGCTTCATTTTTTTTAAATGAGTACGGCCACCACACAGCAACATTTTAGTCATACCCATAGCAGTAACACACAAATAAATTATTAAAAAATCATACATTGTGATTTCTGGATTTTTTTTTTAGATTATGTCTCTCACAGTGGACATGCACCTAAAATGAAAATTTCAGACCCATGATTTCTAAGTGGGAGAACTTGTAAAGTCGCAGGGTGTTCAAATACTTATTTTCCTCACTGTAACTCATGTTAGTGTTAGAAAAGTCTTACTAAAACATGTTTAGAACTTTAGTAGTGAGTTTTTGATTAATTTGGGATTATACATGAATTCATTACATAACTTGTACGTCAACATGCAAATGCTGAATGTAACATCAATAAGCATATAGTTGTTGTCCAAAGAAAAATAAGCATCTCTAAAACTGTAACTTTATAAGAGAAGAAAAAATCTTTCAATGTCAATGAAAAGAAGATTTTGAGTCATTGAAAGAAGATTTTGTGGAGTATTTTTATTGTGGTCCATTTCATCATGACATTTTCATGTATTAAACTAAAAATCCACAGAAATGGACAGTGATTTCTTTGAACAGTGATGATATGTAAAACTCCAGAGTGTTCCATTTTAGTTTGTAATAGTGCATGTTATTTTTAATTTTTTTTACAGAAATTTCTTCAGGATCAACCCAGAGAGGATCAAAGAGAACTGGGCAGCTGGTTCATAAAACAGCTTTGGCAATCAAGCCACACATTTGTTCCCTGATGAGGAAGCTTACAGAATCTGAGTGGGACTTCTGAGGTACCTATTACTGCTAATTATTCACTTTAAATAGTTACGATAACATCCATGGGGTATTTACTGTTTTATTTATTCACTTTAGTTACAATACATCCATGGAGTATTTACTTGTTTTATTTGCCCTGTGCTTCTACACTCATCTTTTTATTTAGTCTCGTTTTTTGTGTTTACACATTATTTGCACTGTTTATAAATCATTATGAACTGACTGACACATTCTCTGCTGCTATAAGCATTCAGTCATGTTGTGCTGTGAGGCACTAAAGTTGAGTGAGAGCTCTAGCTGATGATGTGAAACATACACAACACGCCTTACTCTTACCACCCCACCCACATCACAAAGGAGTAAAAACTGAAGTGCACAGAAAAAACATGATTATAAATACGGAAAAGCAGCACATAAATAAAAGCAGAGGAGTGTAAATGGAAAAAAAGGAGTGTAAACAGAAAAGCAAATCATAAATAAAAAAAGGAGCATAACCAATAAGGAAGGACAGTCTGACTTCATAAAGCAACTGTAGCTCACTGTGGACTATGTGTGCGCCCCAGCGGCCTGCCCGGCCACCTCAGCAGGGCCAGCAGCCACCCATGATAGGGGCGGGATTTCCCCAGGGCCAGGTCTCCTTCATGTTCCCAGTGTGTGTCCCTATTACTATATTTATGCCCTTCCTTATGTTTCCCTTCTTGGTTGTGCCCGTGTGTGTCCCATTGTTTATGCCTGTGTGTCTGCCGTGTGTTTCCCCATTTATTGCAGGGAAGGTGGCATAAGCAGGATCTGTGACGATGGCCGCCCCTGTCTCTTCCCTAGTCTTGTGTTGGTGTGGAGGTGTGTTTGTGTGTGTTGTGGGGAGTAGCACTCGTCTATCAGTGTTAATCGTTTCACGTGTGTCTCGTCAGGGTGTGCGTATTTAAGAGTGTGCGTGTTACTGGGTGGTTGTTGATATTCTTCAGACTTCTTGTGAAGTGTGTGCTGGTGTTTTTTTTTTTTGTTAAAATATAAACACTACTGTGTTTTGCTTTCTGTCCGTTCCTGTAGCACAAGCGCACCGTAAAGTGACAGTATCATATTTAAAATATAATTTAGATAAATATATTTTAAACAAATGTGTCCAAACTGCATAACCAAAAAAAAAAAAAAATTGTACCAAAAAAGGTTCTTCAAGCTTGTAACAATAGGGTAACCATTTCAATGCTATAGAGAACCACATACAACATTCTCCATCAATCTCAACAACTCAGCAAATGGCTCTTCTGAGTGTTCATGGTTCTACAAAGAGCAATAGTCATTACTAAAGAACCCTTAAACAACCATGTACAGATGGTGAACATTACACAACTGAGTAACACTGTAAAGTGAAAACTCATAAACTAACCAGCCTTTACCACCTTCCTACCAGCCAGTTGCAGCCAATGGCAACAACTGAACTTGCATTTGGCTTCATATTTGCTTATTCTGGAATGTAGAGCAGAAACTATTCCAATTAACAACAGGTTGACAGAAAATGAATTGAATTTGGATAGTCATCTGATTGAAATTATTTTGTAACCAGTTGATTTTAGCTTCTCAAATGTACATTTTCACAATAATTTGATATTTCATACTAAATGAGTAAAAAGAAAATCAGCACAAAATCAAGCTGATCTTTTATGGTGCTCTACCACCACTAACTGAAACGATGGCTTCAGGGAAGGAAGGAAAATGTGAAACATTCCTATCATATATCACAGTGAATACTGTTGTAAACTCTAACCACCACCAAAGCTTCTTCTCTACAGAGACTGTGATTTGTAATTGATTTTAGGAACACATCAAACAAACAATGCAAAACAAAAAAACAAAAAACGTTGCAAATTTGTGTAGCATTTCACATTGTGGTTTGAGGAATATACCGTGTTTATACTCAAACCTCTTGAAGAACACAAAGGCCCAATATCTGAAAGCAGTTCAATTTTTACATGCTTCAAACCAAAACTGTGTCTCAGGGTGTTGTTACTTTGAAGTCTGCCATACAGATTTTGAACTTTGGGGGGCATCTTGTGCTGCTCAAGCTGCATGATATTCTGAAACACTTCAAAAGTGAAATGAAGAGGTTTGTGTAGTACATATATCAAACCTAGAAGGAGGGCAGAAGCTGAGGCGACTGAGGTCAGTTCATGCAACACTTCCACGCCCTCAGTGACAATGCACGTGTCTTCAGGTGGCTCCTGCAGTCCTTCCTCCTCCCTGCAAATGGCAAACACTGCCATGATGAGCAGCTCCACGTCCCTCTGAACATAATCCAACAGAATGGTACATGACACAAACAAAATATCACTGACATCACTTTGTGTGATTATGCAGTAACTGTGCAGTATGGAAATGTAATCACCAATTAATCTTATTAATCACCAAAACAATCAGTTATCATTGTTAAAATGTCCTTTTAAAAATTTATATATCAGCCCCATTACCGATATTATTATAAAACACATACAACAAAAGACTGACATTAGAATTATAAAACACGTACACCAAAAGATTGACATTAGAATTATAAAACACGTACACCACAAGACTGACATGTACCTTTCCAGACTATACATGCAGAATCGAACCTTTCCAGACTATAAAAAGGATGTCAATACTTCTCATTCCCTTTCCAAAAAACTGTCAGGATGTTTTTAAATGAGGCTGAAGTTGTCTCACTATTCACCGGCTTCTTAATTAAATATTCAATTCCACCTTAAATGCTAACAGTTAAGGCACTAACTTCCACATCTTTAACAACATCCTGGACAATTGTTTGTTTGCTGTGCACATAGCACTCCAGGCAGTTTCTCAAACCTTAGACAATAGTTTGACATCAGAGACTGAAGAGATGAGTAGTTTAACCTTTATCAGCATCATAAGCTGTAGGTAACAGCCATGATGTGTAATTTATCCTCTTTTTGACTGTTGAAGCCAGATTACCTTAACTTTAAAGTTTCATAGTGAGTAACAACTTTGTGTTGTTGAGGTTCAACTTTTCCAGTGTATGGCTATTTCAACACATTTCCTCTGTGTGATCATCACAGTGTCTTGCTGTCAATCAGCAGATCAGAAGAGTGTTAACCAATTTCTGAGTTCATCATAAAAGGGAAAACAGCTTGTTTTATACTACATTAAAGATTCTAAAATGGCATGTAAAACTGCATATGGGCATTTGTAGACACCAAACCTTCTATGTAGACATCACTCAGACCAGCAGGGAACAATTAAAAATGCTCAATAAATGCATTCTATGGCACCTTTAATGTGTAAGTATAGAAATAAACTGACACCACTGCCAAATACCAAGGAAACTGTAGGTCTCCTTTGATGATGCAAATCTACCTTGTCGGTTTGACAAAATACAATTTGATTTCAAGCCATAATAACTGGGCAATTCATTTTGCTCAAGGATTCTTAAATGATCTGAATGAATGTGCTTGGTTCTCAAAGTAAAGACTCCACTTCTGACTTCTTTTGTCTCAAACACGGATCTTTCTGCAGTGCAAAATCTACCTATGTATGACCCTGTAAAATTCTCAACATATCCAGCAATATTGTGGGCACCAAGGTTGTCAGCGACTACACACTGAACTGTACTTTTTACTGTTCTACCCAACTTACAGGTTCCAACACTCTCATACCCATAGCACTTCAGATCAGTACTTTTGATTAAAGTAGCCAAATACACTGGAGATCAAAATTAGAGAACAACACTTAATTTTCTAAATCTCAAGGTCATTGTGTAGTCCTATGTGAAATTATCCTAACAGGAGAGAAATAGTATTTTAATCTTATTTCATAAATTATATATATTCTAAAGCACAGCATAAAAAACTTAAATCGTATAATTGTAAAAAAACACTGATTATCTGACAAATCCTATTTAACTGGCTGCCTACCTTTCCAGTTTTCACTGACTTTGCAAAAATAGTGAGCCATTCCAAAGTGCCAAGGCCTTCAGCCATAGCAAGAGAAATTGGTCGTTCCAATTCTGTGATTTCTAGAATATTGCATCTTTACAACATCACAAACTCATTCAAGTCCCCCAAGGAGGCTGGTCACCCATAAAATACAAATGCAAGAGAGTAATGTGGAGAATCTCCATGGATAATCAGTTCAACACTGCAGCTGGAATCGCTCACCAATTCAGCACAGAACAGGGTGAGGATCTGTCTCGTCATACAGTGTCTTGACATTTAAGAGCATTTGGACTGAAAGCCCACTCTGACCAAACCTCTCATTAGTGGAAAGAATCAAAAAGCTAGACTCACCTGTGCTGAGGAGCATGTTGTGTGGACAGAGGAGAAGCGGTCCAGAATTCATTTCAGTGATGAAAGCAAGTTTAATTTATTTACATTATGTTCATCGACAAACTGGGGAAAGACTGAACCTAAAGTGTGTAAAAAAGTCAGCGAAAGTTTGAGGAAGACATGTCATGGTTTGGGGAATGTTTCGGCAGCAGGAGTTGGACCTCTCATACAGCTACATGGAAGAGTGAATGCAAGTGTGTATCAGAACCTTCAACACGTGGTTCCTTCCTTGCATTTGTCACTCAATCATCTAGCATTTTTCATGCAGGACAATGCCCCCTATCACACAACAAAATGGGTAAAGCAGTTCCTTGAAACTGAAAACATTGAAACAATGAAATGACCAGCCCAGGGTCCTGATCTAAACCCAATAGAAAACATCTGGAAAATCCTTGGGGACAAAGTTATGGCCAAGAAACCCACAGTAGTCACAGAACTATGGAAGAGACTGGAAGAGGAGTGGACCAAAATCAAACCAGAGCGGTGTGAGAGACTAGTGATGTGCTGAGGCTGCAGATGGTCTGAAGTCATTCAAAGCAAAGGCCTGTCCACGTCCTACTGATTACTGTACCCTTCAGAAAATTTTGTTATAATCTTTCTCTGTGCTAGTCATTGTTGTTCTCTAATTATGATCATCACGTTTTTGCAAAATAAAGGTTTTATTTTGATATACTTTTTTGTAAAACACTGTTCTAGTGGCATGGTCTACACCTTACAAAAATCCTTCAAATGTTGATCAATGTAGATTACATTATTTCTGAAAAAATCAAGTGTTCATACATTGTTCTGTAATTTTGATCTCCAGTGTAGATAAAGAACAAAGCAGAGGTACAAATTGGTGGCAAATTACTCAGAATCCAACACAAACCACAAATTTCATGCTTCTTCTTAGATATTTTAAATTCATCAATGTAGATTATCAATTAAAAACGTTCCTGCTTAAACAACAGTCCATTTTCTTTGAAGAAGGAACCATCAAAAAATACAGCCTGATTCAAGATTATCTGGCAATCAAGCACTTTCAAAATAAAAAGCTTTCAAAATGTAAATATTTCAAAGCTTTCAAAATGTAAATATTTTGGAACAACATTTTTTCCGTCAAGTTTATCTCACAGAAGGCACTGGCTAGCCTTTCAACAACTGACTGATCAGACTGGCATCCACAATCTTGTAGTACTTGGCTAATAGTCTTTTGAGTAACTGGCTGAGTAAGAGAACCTGTCCAATAATTTAACACCTTTAACACCTGTAAAAGTTCATCTACAGCTGCATTAGACAAGATAGATATTTTCTAACTTGAGGAGGACTGAAGCAATTTTAAGCTCAATGTCCTTCTCCAAGTTTTCAGAATCCCCATCATCAAAAGCAGAACCTAAACTAACATTGCTCTCTACACTTTCCCTACCTGAAATATCATTGACAAAACTGGCTTCTTCAACAAAAAAAAAGATTCTTCAACAGATCTTATCCCAGGTTTAAAGACATTCTCTGTGCCAGAGTTTTTTCTGTATTTATAACTTTTGAAGTTCTCATAGATGTTGATTTTATATTCAGAGAGTTGGAACACATGTTACAATATTTCCTTTATGTGGAGAGATCATTATGTCCACAAACATGACATTTGAACAGGGCTTTGGTGGTTGTTCTTTGGGCAGGATGATTTTTTGTCAAATCATCCTCAGTAAATAAGTTCCAGTAAGGTGTTCCAGGTCTTGAATGTACATGAACAATTCCAATAAGTGAATGGATAGGAAAGGCCCCGTCCATAATGCCTATGATTCAGTCTGTAGTGCTTGAGCAGTTCATATCTTCTTGTAAACGTTCTCCCACAGGTTTTGCATCTCCACATTCAGCACATCTTATCAAAGTTCCATCTAAAAAGGAAATTTAGTCTAACTCAGACTGTAAGTCTCGTTAGCTTTGGCTGAACTGTAGAATTCGTTTTTGCACTGAAAAAAGAACTGTGGAATTCATACCCTAATTTTTACACCGAAATGGATTTTAGAGCTGATCTGTTTGTGTGACTAGTATGTTCTGTAGAAACGAGTATAAAGAACATGGCTTTCAACATACATACACTATATTTGATTTTCTTTTGTGATGAATTTCAAGTTCATTCATGAGTCAGAATACTTATATTCCATGATCAGAAACTGTACACCTATGAATGAGAGTTCACCCTGCCAAACACTCACATTACATTTTTCTTCTTTAATCTAATGTGAATTGCCTCTGTGTAAGGATCTTGCCTTATTATTATTGCTATACAGCTCAGGTCATTCAGGACACACACACACACACACACACACACACATACATACTTACGTTGTTTATCTTGGAGAACAATAATGTGCCTGTACTGTGTCTCTTTGATTATTATAGGCTAATATTTTTTCTTATTATATAAGAAAAAAAAACTAGTTTCAGGACTAGATCCATATGCTTCTTGATTTTTTACAGCTGTTTTTCAGTTCTTTCTTGCATATGTTAAAACATTACATTCTAATTCTGTTGTTAAGTTAAAAATCACATCCACAAGACAGATAGTGCCTTCGTGTTTTTTGTTGTTGTTATTTTTTTGTTTACACAGGTTATACATGGTGCATTCTGATGTTTGTACATTTGCTTACAAACAGCCAGACTGTTAGTAACAGTTCATAGAACAAAAACCTGGAAAGTCATGGAATGCCTAGCATTCCTTCTTTTTCCCATGACACTGTACATCTGATCACACAGAAAGCAGTTAGTTCATTTGTTCTGTACTCTGTATAATCTTTTTAATCTTTATATCAACAACACAGTTCCAGTTGACAATACCTGAAAACCAAAAAAAGTGTGCTTTAAGAGTAGCCAACAATGTGCCAAGTCATAAATATGCACTTGTATGTTGTGACATTACACAATATATGTCATCCAGTACATGTGGTCAAGTTTACAATAAAATGTATTAAGGTGTTAAAACAATAAAAAGTATTAAGTATTTAAAACAAACTAATAAAACAGACAAATATTGCATACTGTCCAGCAAAGTGCGCTTTCTTCCTGAAGTTTTGTGCGCTCACAATCTTGTAGATAAATCACGGTCAGGAAGGGCTTCTGAAAGAAACTGAGCATTTCTGGGGTCAACTGCATAAAACAGAACAAAAAGGTAGAAAAGATTTATCTATTCAGAGAAACAAAATAACGTTTCTCCAGAGCCATGGCGCCATATGAAAGAAGGGTATAGGCGTAGACAGTACAGATAATAGCCAGCACAATCTAAGACATTCATTTAAGAACAATGTTATTAAATTAAATATATTTTGTTAAATATTTGTTGTCACTCACTGTGTATTGAGGAGACTGATGGCACAAGGGAAGAAACTTGCACAGCTTGAATGATTCTGTATCTCTTCTCAGATGGTAGAAGAGAGAAGAGTTTGTGTTATGGGTGTGTAGGATCTTCTACAATGATGGTGGCTTTTCAGAAGAGAACAGTACCGACAGATGAAAGGATCATCGGGGGCTCTCCTCCCTCCATCATGGATACTCACAACATATGCTGCTTGAAGGGTCTTGCATTCTGAGACAGAGCGATTCCCAAACCAGGCAGATATGCAGCTGCTCAGGATGCTCTCTATCGTTCCTCTGTAGAACACAGTGAGGATGATGGTATGGGGATACGCTTTCTTCAGGTTCCTCAAGATGTAGAATTGCTGCTGGGTGTGTATTGAGGGTCCAGGTCAGGTTCTCTGTTAAATGGACATTAATGAATGTAAAACTTACTTTAATACTTAATATTGATATTGACTGGAGAGTGATCACCTCGTCCTTCCTGAAGTCAACCACTATCTCTTTTGTTTTCTCCACATTCAGGTTGTTTGCACCAATCCGTTAGCCTTTGCACCTCCTCCTTGTATGCAGACTGTATGCTGATCCCTCCTGATGTGGCCAAACACAGTCATCAGCAAACATGATGATGTGGTTTGAGTTGTGCATTGCTGCACAACACTGGACTAAATACACAGCCCTGGGGGACCCTAGTGCTCAGTGTGGTGGTGCTAGAGATGCTGCTCCTAATCCGGACTGACTGGGGTCTGGGGTTAACCAAGGGTTGGTTTTATCCTGGAGTGGAGTTTTCTTGCACATTGTTTGCGACGTTCCTCTTCTGGCCACTTGTATCAGGTGATGTTGAGCTCTGGGGGTCTGGTCCCTTTAACAAGTCAAGCTTGCACAACATCTCCAGAAGGTCATCTTCCTGGTGGGCTATCGGTCGATCTCTAAACTGTAGCTGGTGTGGGGTGTGAAGATATGAGCAATGTTTCTTTGAGGATCATGTGTGTGGGTTATTGGTATGAGTTATTGGCTGAAGTAGCCAGCTGTTGTAGGGAATAACAAACAGCACTACTTGTGTCTGGAGTGGCCGCTGGGTCCTAGTGCACCAACAGTTTTTTCCAAGCTCAGCTTAGGTAGTGAGGACAGGCTAGGCTCTTCCTTCTGCTACAGATGCTCTTAATTCATGAATGTTGGTCCCACATCTACAATTCACACCCAAGACTAAACCTGAAACTGCAGCTGTACTGACCAATGTTCACCCAAGGCAAGAATGAAACTGACTGACTCAACCAAACCCAGAGACTACATTAACAAGAATGAAACTGACTCAACCAACCCCAGAGACTACATTAACAAGAATGAAACTGACTCAACCAACCCCAGAACTTAACAAGCAGAGGAAAAAAAGTGCACAGGGAAAAAAAAAACTTTTACATTCACTAATCTTGTGATTTAATAGCTACAAAGTACAAGCAAGTCATGCTCAAACCCTAAAATTGCTCATAAAATATGTGGACAATCTATACATTCAAAATGCACCTTGATGATTTCAGGCCTAAAAAAGAAAAAAAAATACTTCTCCAAGTTCAACTAATGGTTTTTGCATGACTGAGTAGAAGCCATTTTCTTTACTGAGCTCTCTAATTATAAATTTGATTAAATAAGAACAGAAACCATTGTGGTTAAAGAAGTGATTCTTTGTTCCTAAGCCATCCTGTTATCTGTTTACCTATTCTTGTAATAAGAAAAAGAAATTTATGCTTTGTGTGGTATGGAGCTACTGCTTCATCTCCAATTCATAATGGAAGTCTTCAAAAAAATACCCATCCCTGTCCAACCAAAGATCTCTCTGAAGGAAGTTACTGATTGGATGATCTTCCCTCTAGCAATGCTGGGTCACACATACAAACCACAAACAACAATTTTCATGCACATCCATTTAGCTAATTATATTTATATAAATATATTTAAAAGGTACATTTTGGCCTCTTCAGAGTGAGCATGATATCAAACTTCAGCTGCAGTAGTAGGTGGATTTGCCATAGACTTTTGGCCAAAAGAAATGCAAATGCTGTTGTTACAGAGGAAGAAACTGCAAACAGATATAGACTGATAAGATACAGTGCCACTTCCTGGCCACGATTTCAGAGAAGAAATGAAATCATTAACTTGGCACAACTATATGGTTCCCATCTTGGTGAGTTTTCAGCATACCACTGGTCTCACAACAGATATTAGTCAGTCACTTGTCTTTTAGGTGTTTAATATATATGGTTTCATTTACATGTTGGCTTTGATTGTCTTTTACCTTGGACACAGATGAATTTACTGCAGTGGTAATTATTGCCATGGTAACTTTATTAATAGGAATTAAAATACCATGTTGCACATTTTGTATAGTGTAGTGTGGTTACCATCTTGTTTTGAATGAATCTGGCCCACTGTTTGAGTCATACTTTAAATTAAAAGTTCTGTGACTAGCTGCTGTCATAAGCCATGTCATTCTAGAACGTTCATGAATTGTTTTTTGAATTCATGTTTTTCATGAATTGGCTTCAAAGTAGTTTTAGTGCCATATTCTGACATTCCTTCCTGAGAACAGCAGAACTGTCTCACCAAGGTGATTCTGATGTGATGTGCTGCTATAGTTGTTTTGGAAATGTGTGTGTGTGTGTGTGTGTGTGTGTGTGTACAGAAAATAACTCGACACAGGAGGAGTGGCTCTCTGAGGCTTTCAGTAAGGTTATTTTAGGTATTGAACTACTTTAGGTATTGAACTATTTTACAGTTCAATACCTGCGGGTCTCATCATGGAGCCACAGAATTTGTTGCCACTCACCAATCAACTCCACTCCCTAGCACTAAAGGGTTCACCAGTATCACACTGAGGAAAATTAAGTGCAGAAGACACATAGCAAGCAAACATCATATGTTCTTGTTGTGAAGCTTGATTTTTAGAAGCAGATAAAGGTTTTGTTTATACAGCTCTTAGCTGCAGAATTTTTACTTGAATTATATGAAACTCATGAATCTACCCATATGAAACTCAACTTATGAATTTACCCATTTCCATGCAGACAATTTCTCATAGTTTCATTCCAGCTCTGCAGCACCTTTAAGGATATATATGGATATATAGAAAGTCATCACAGGGAACCACAACCAATTTCTACTAGATATCAGGAACCTATTTATAATCGCATAAATAATTAATAGACTTTCATTACTTACTTTTTTTTCTTTTGTACTGTTGTTGTTATTGTGGTGCCCAGCGTGTTTGTACTGTTGTTATTGTGGTGCCTGGCTTGTTTGTACTGGTGTTGTTGTTGTTATTGTGGTGCCCCATGTGTTTGTACTGTTATTGTGTTGCTGTCACGCTCCTGCCCTGAGCGTCCCTGTTTTTCTATGGTTACTTGTTTCCTGACTTGCGTGTTGTAGTTTAGTTTCTGTGGTTTCTAGTCTTCTCCTAAGGACGTCTCAGCTCTATAAGGACTCCTCCACTCAGGATGTCTCAGTTTGGTCTCCACTCTATAAGGATGTCTCAGTTCGGTCTCCCCTCTCCACTTTGATACAGGAACTGAGAGAGATACAGGAACATCTGTGCCAAGTAAAGGCTAGAAGTTCCAAGGTCTGTATGTGTTACTTATCCAAAGGTTGTGGGACAGACCGACAAAATGGCAATGCCTACCCAACCCAGACATAGGACATAGGTTAACACTAACCCTAACACTGTAAACTGGAGAAATACCAAAGGCTGAAGGAAGAGCTAGAAAAGATGGTAGGTAAAGGTAACAGTGTTTCCTATAGGCTGGAGCACTATAGGCTGTGACCCTCAAAACTATGAGTCCTGTATCTCTGTGCAGAAGAGTGCAGTCCTGGGAACACCTAGGATACTACACAGGACCCTCAGACTCCCAGGACTCTGGTAGAGAATCAGAGCCTGGGTGGGTGAGTGGGGGATTATTTATTTATTTATTTATTTATTTATTGATGCAAGACCTGTGAAGAAGGAACCCGTCCCCGATATTCTCTTGTCAGATTCGTCTTGTCAGACATTTTTTGAACAGTATACTGGACCTGTACCCTTACAATTTCTGAAATTTCATATTTTTAGTATTGCTCATGCACATGTGAAGAGTCCCAACTGTTAATTTTTTCCTTCTCCAAGGTCTCCTCAGCTCTGGAATATACAGGGAATATAACACATCCTGGTAGGAGGATAACCTTTGTAGATGTTTCAGTAAAAGTTAGACATATGGACTCTCATTTTTATTTACAATACAATTCTTCTCATTCTAAGTCCTGTAAAAACTCCATCACTTATTCCCATAAGTGCATTTGCAGTGGAAATTAAGACTTCCTCCAGAACATTATGAAAATGTCTGAAGACATGAAAAAACAAGAACTCCTTTCCTGCTCACTTATCTTTCAAATAAAACAATAGCTAATATACTAAAACACTTCAAAATCCTCCAGAATGATTCAGAGAGCGAAGCCCTTTTTTAAAAATCCCCAATGAATCTCCTACAGATGAGACAAAAGCATCAGACCTGCTTGTCAAGAGTGAGATAAAAGACAATTCAAAAAATAACTGTGGTACTGTATCCTGTAACCGCTCTAGATGTGCTACATTTATTAACGCAGTCACTAAAATAACTGGCACAAAAGGATCAATTGTCATCACCCATCAACTGTCATCAATTGTTATGCCCTGGTTGGCACACAGCCAAAACAAACACACACACACACACAGCACTAAATCACTTCCCTGGGCCCCCAATCACCCACTCACTAATCATTGAACATGTTTCCCATTTCACCTTCTCCTGTTTTTCCCACCAACTCCCTCTGTCCTACATTTCCCATTAGCCTTATTGGAGACTAATGCTTGGATGTGCTATTTAAAAATTGAAAATGTCCTTTACTTTTTTTCACTGTTAATTCTGCAGTACTGACCTGGGGTGGGGTGGGGGGGTTATTGACATTTTGAAATGTTTATTTTTAGAAAACAATATCCACATATGCATAACCATCATTAATGTTTAATTGAAATGTACATGCATTTGGTGAGGGAGCAAATTCAAATGTCTTCTTAATTGTATAATGCAACTAATAGACTGTTGCGGTTGAGTTCACATTAATGGACAAAACTCAACAGTTTTTTATCACAAGCTGTGGTTTTAACTGCGTGGCCTATTAGCCCTGCATGCTGTCATTATAATACATAATTATGTAGCAATGCCTATGTAACCATGCCCAGATTACACAGCTTGTATGTGCTTATACAATTTAGATACTGGAACCTATGATCAGTGGAAGTTAAATGGTGTAAACACAGCACTGCTCTGTACGGTTTTGATGCTGTGTACACATACACTATATTGCCAAAAGTATTCTCTCACCCATCCAAATGACTGTGCACCAGTGCACAAAGCAAGGTCCATAAAGACATGGATAGCAGAGTCTGGTGTGGA
>JAOXYF010000020.1:359823-380927 GCA_028565775.1 Sternarchorhynchus goeldii | reverse complement strand
TTGTGGGACACCAGTGGAGAGTTTGCATGGAGCGGAGGTGGAACCCCCCCATGTTACTTGGTAGGAGCGTCCCTCCAAGTAGGATGCAAACCATTTTCATGCAGTGCCAGAGATACCGAGGTATGAAAGGATGGACAGGAGGATCTTGTGATTGACAGTGTCAAAGGCAGCAGAAAGGTCTAGAAGAATCAAGACTGACGAGAGTCCAGCTGATCTAGCCGCATGGAGTTTCTCAATCACTGCAATGAATGCAGTTTCTGTAGAATGTGCCGGCTTGAAGCCAGATTGGTTGGGGTACTGAAGCTGGTTCTGAGAGAGGTAGGAGGATAACTGGTTGTGAACAGCACACTCAAGAATCTTTGAGAGGAATGAGAGGAGAGATATCGGTTTGTAGTTGCTGAGAGTCTTGAGAGGGGTTTTCTGCTATGTGTGTGTGTGTGTGTGTGTGTGTGTGTGGTTTATGGACAGATGCCATTCAAGAAACTGAAGCCTATAGCATTATTGAATAGCTATTGAATATCATCCTATGGCTGAGTTAACCTGTCAGGATGGGTATTTACACCACATGTTTAAGGCTTCAATATGGAGCAGCGCACATGCACAAAGGTGGAGCAACAGACAGGTATAGTGACTGCAGACACACACAAGTGTAGTGACTCCAGACATATACAGGTGGAGTGACTCCAGACATACACAGGTGGAGTGAGTCTAGACATAAACAGATGTAATGACTACAGACACACACAAGTGTACTGACTACAGATACAGAGGTGGAGTGACTACAGACACACAAAGGTGTTTTGACTCCAGACACACATAGGTGGAGTGTTTCCACACATAAACAGGTGGAGTGACTCCTGACACACGTAGGTGTAGTGACTCCACACATACGCACCTACACTGCTGAATGCTGCTGTATTGCTCAGAACAGCACACACACACACACACACAAGCTCACACTTTAATGGTGACTGTTGGAAAGGATTACAGTGATAATTGTTGGTGTGGGATGATTTCTTTGGTTTTCTGTATAATTAGATGGACTGAGCAAATGAAAACTCCCTGCCTGCCGTTTACCAGAACACAGTAACCAGGCAACAATCGCCGCCTGTCTCTGGCTGAGTGCTTGTCTCTCATCCACTATCTCTTCAGTGTTTATTAACTACAGTAACATGAGCATCTTTTCTGGACTGTAATGGTGCACTGTGGGAGAAGGTACCACGTTCTAGTTTGTGTTTTAGTGTTTTTTTAAACTTTTTCATATATTGATGGCTGATGCTGTTACGAGGTTATTGAGATAGATGAGGAATCACATGACCTTTAATTAAAACACTTATAGAGAATGAGTACGTGTTAGTACTTGTGTGTGTTGTGTGTGTGTGTGTGTGTGTGTGTGTGTGAGATACGTATTTACAGTTGTGTGAACACAGAGAATGCTGGTTTGGTATTTACCATCGTTTGGAGAGAAGAAATTAAAAGCTGACTTCAAATTTCCAGCTGCATAACATCAGTCTGTGGTGTACTGTAATGTTGAGTGGTGTAGTGTAATGTAGAGTGGTATAGTGTAGAGTGGTGTAGTGTAGTGTAATGTAGAGTGGTGTAGTGTAATGTAGAGTGGTATAGTGTAGTGCGGTTTAGTGTAGTGTAGAGTGGTGTGGTGTAGTGTAGGGAATCGAACAATATAGTTACAGTTGTGTTTGAACATCAATGTGTGTGTGTGTGTGTGTGTGTGTGTGTGTGTGTGTGTGTGTGTGTGTGCGTTAGAGAGACCTGCACAACGGAGCCAGTAATGAGGACATGGAATCAAATAGGGGGCTGTAAACTAGCGGGCGGATTTATCACGAGTGTCCCGCACACGTCCTGCACACGTCCCAGTTGTCTGTCATGTCGTGACGTTCATGTTCCAGCTGGGTTATTAACAGCTCCATCCAGTCGCATTATCCTGTCACTGGTGACCCCAGAGACACCAGCGTGAGCTGCTCCTTCAGGAACGCGCTTCAAACAAAAGCAACACGAATGCCCGGCGTTTGCTCGGTGTTCGCATGGCTCCTAATTAATTCCGCCCGGCTACCCGTGGGTTAGCGCAGCTCCAGTGGAACTTGTGTTCACTAGCAGATGGCTCAGCACCACCTGCTGTGAAGGTGGAGTCCCGCCAGGCCAGAGCGGAGCAGGAAACAGTGTGGGGGCTGCAGGTAGACGCGATTCACTGCAGCGCTCCAGGCGTCTCAAAACAAAACGGCCACATTCTGCCACCTGAGGGAGTGTATGCACGTCCCTGAGCTGTGGAATCTGTAGGCGATGTGATTCGAAATCAGTGCTTCAGAATCAGTTGGGGGAATTCAGAATCAGTGTGATTCAGGGGGAATGGGTTTGATTCAGTTAAACTGGGTAGCTTATTTCACGTCAAATGTACTCCACACAAAACTGGACTGAATTGAACGTGTGTGTAATAAGGGTGTTTTTAAAGATTATGTGTAGAGGTTGTGGGCGTGTTTGCTTGTGTGTGTGTGAAAATACTGTGTGTAGGTGTAGCTACTTTATAGACTGCAGGCTTCTCCAACCTCTCAGATACCAAAGGCAAATGCATGGGTCTCTATAGAGAGAAAAGAAGGGGGAAGAGTGATTTGTGGGCATCTACTTTTTGTATACTTTTGCATATTGTCCTTTTCTTCCACGTATGTGTTTGTCTGTATATGACCAGGTTGCCTCCAAACATCCTTTGACTGAAACTGGTAACAGAAATCAGTAACATATAACGGTAACATATAACAGCCTCACTCTGATAGCACTATTAGCCTCTCTAGACCTGCCCTATCTCTACTACAGAGAGGAGATTCTCTACCAGTGAGAGGAAATTCTCTCCTACTGAGAGGAGATTCTTTCCCAGTGAGAGGAGATTCTCTACCTGTGAGAAGAGGTTCTCTCCTAGTGAGAGGAGATTCTCTACCTGCGAGAGGAGGTTCTCTCCTAGCGAGAGGAGATTCTCTCCCAGCGAGAGGAGATTCTCTCCTAGTATGAGGAGATTCACTCCTAGTGAGAGGAGATTCTCTTCTAGTGAGAGGAGATTCACTACCAGTGAGAGGAGATTCTCTCCTAGTGAGAGCTGACATCTGCTGTTCTGAGTCCAGAAGAGTTGGCAGCAGCCTCAGTGTGTAAACACAGCTAGTTGCCACATAGCAAAGTGTGCCAATTGTAAATGTTCACAGAGGGCAACAGTGGGTTGTGGCCAAACAGAAGAGGTCAGTGCACCTACTGTTTCACCTTGTAAACCAGATGTTCCATAACTCCTTTATAAGCAGCAATTATACATTATTAATAATAAGAAGCCATTCTTTATAATATGAACACATTCAATATGAATATTGACTCTAAAATGGAAGCAACTCAAATAAATTGTAAATCTTTGTTCCAATAAAGATTTATACTCTTTATTTCCCTAAATAGTAACTCTGGATAATAAAATTAACTAAAAGTAACTAAAATTCTTATAGTTATTTACAGATAATGCAGAGTCCAAGTAGAATTCATCATGGCACTAAGCTCAAATTAATCCCCACAAACTCACCCTACAAACTCAACCCACAGACTCACCCTACAGGCTCACCCCACAAAAACACCCCACAGACCTATCCCAGCATCTGCGCAGATGCGCTCACCCCACAAACTCACCCCACAGACTCACCTCAGCACCTGCCACAGACCGGTACCCACCAGCAGGCTACTACAGATCCACGGACGGCTTCACCCACTGAAAATAGCATCAATGTTACACAACTGCAAAGTGTGTCATATGCTAATAACTGCGTACTTGAACAGATCATGCAGAAGAGCATGGAGGCAGAAGATGTGTTTTAAATGATTATACAGGACATGCCGCTCTTTTAAGTGATGCTCTGATGATACAGGACATGCCGCTCTTTTAAGTGATGCTCTGATGATACAGGACATGTCGCTCTTTTAAATGATGCTCTGATGATACAGGACATGCCGCTCTTTTAATTAATGCTCTGATGATACAGGACATGCCGCTCTTTTAAGTGATGCTCTGATGATACAGGACATGTCGCTCTTTTAAATGATGCTCTGATGATACAGGACATGCCGCTCTTTTAATTAATGCTATGATGATACAGGACATGCCGCTCTTTTAAGTGATGCTCTGATGGTACAGGACATGCCGCTTTTTTAAATGATGCTCTGATGATACTTCTCTGCAGCAGAACTGTCAGAACACAGAAGGCTTTCATGCTTCAGACAGTATGCATTTAATGAGAAAAAAACAAACTGCTAATTGTAGATCAACATTTCTGCTATGAATACATTTAAACAATAGCTACACCAAAGAAATCTAGCCTGTAAGTTTGCTTAGTTGTATCCAATCCTGAACTAAAATGAAGAAGACAGAAAAGTGCTCATTTCATTGTACCGATTCATGTGTGTGAGTGTGCGTGTATTTGTGTGTATGTGTGTGTGTGTGTATCTAACCTGTATATCTAACCCTAATCAATTCATATATAAGAATCAATTCATTGGCAGCTAACATCTGTTACTGAATGTGTGTGTAATAACACTTTAGTATGTTTCACCTTGCCTGTAAGTAAATGTTGAGTATATGTTTGTATCTGTGTGTGTATTTGTGCATGTGTCCATGTCTGTGTGTATAAGTGGTCTGGTCCCAGTATGTCACAAACAAGCACCAGGCGCTGAAATATGGGCTTCTGCCGTTAATTGGATATGTTGTCTCGCTCCGTTACTGAGGCGCATTTCCTGCTGTCACAAGCTAATGACAAAGTGTCCCGATAAAATCAGACGTAGAACAGGGGCAGGACTGGAGCCATTGATTAAACAGCAGTGATGTTGCTTTAGTGTAGAGAAAACATCATCGTGCTCAGGATAGAAACACTAAGGCTGCTTCTTCCCAAAGGGTGATGCAAGTGAACTTAGACCTATGTAATGGACATGCATTTTAGGTGTAGAAATATACTGTGAAACATTTAGCAATATACTGTTTACCCAGAAGTCATTTAATTTAAAT
Organism: Sternarchorhynchus goeldii; assembly: GCA_028565775.1. Lineage (NCBI taxonomy): Eukaryota > Metazoa > Chordata > Actinopteri > Gymnotiformes > Apteronotidae > Sternarchorhynchus > Sternarchorhynchus goeldii. The sequence goes on along the minus strand of JAOXYF010000020.1, from coordinate 375,892 downwards.
AAAATTTGCATCTCATATCACATAAACATGATGTCTATGACTCAAACTGTCAGTTATTAACTTTGGAATGTGAGCTTATTCAGGAGTACTAAGTGTATTGTAAAGTGATGTAGTGTAGAGTGTTGTAGTGTAGTGTAGTGTAATGTAGAGTGGTGTAATATAATGTAGAGTGGTGTAGTGTAGTGTAGTGTAGAGTGATGTAGTGTAGTGTAGAGTGGTGTAGTGTAATGTTGAGTGGTGTAGTGTAGTGTAGAGTGGTATAGTGTAGTGTAACGTAGAATGGTATAGTGTAGTGTAGAGTGGTGTAGTGTAATGCAGAGTGGTATAGTGTAGAGTGGTGTAGTGTAGTGTAATGTAGAGTGGTGTAGTGTAATGTAGAGTGGTATAGTGTAGTGTAGAGTGGTGTAGTGTAGTATAATGTAGAGTGGTGTAGTGTAGTGTGGTTTAGTGTAGTGTAGAGTGGTGTGGTGTAGTGTAGTATAATGTAGTGTAGTGTAGTATAGAGTGGTGTAGTGTATTACAGAATGGTGTAGTGTAAGGTAGAGTTGTGTAGTGTAGAGTGGTGTGGTGTAGTATATAGTGGTATAATTTAGTGTAGAGTGGTGTAGTGTAGTGTATTTCTAAATGAGAACATTACTGGCTATGTTCTTAGATTCCCTCAGTCATGCACAGGAAAATGTTCAGTGGGGCAGTTGGGATTCAAAAGCGGTAAAATATGTATGCCACATTGTAATGGAAATTTGCATGTATTCTGTGGTGCACTGGTAGTGGCTGTGAAGATGCTGAGAAAATTGAATCATAAAAGCAAAAAGAAAAACATGAGCAGTTGGCTGAATTAAACAGACCTCATAAACAGAGGGCTTATGTCAGCACTTCAGAAGACAGGAGAGACATAGTGGTGTGACTGTACCATCCACTGAAAATGCCAGAGACAGGAATTTGGACTTGAAAACTATAATATTTTTGAGAGTGTACATCACATAAACTTAAGTGAGACATAAATATAGTATAATAGCATATATATAGTATGGTACCTTGAATAAGACTGAACATATATGTAAACCTTACTTACAGTAGTTTTATCAAATGTTCTTATTAAATGTATTGTCCTCTTTGTATTTTTATGTCTTTTTCTGGGAATGGATTTCTATGGTCATTTGAAAGACCCCCATGAGTTTTCTGTGGTCATTCCAAAGACCTCCACGTGTTTTCTTCCAGCAGTTCTCCAGTTTCGTTGTAGCAGGGGAAAAACGTAGCATGTTAATAAGTTCAGCCAAGCTTATCTATGGGCTCTTAGGTGAGGTGGAACGAGCCCTCTTCCACAATCTGTCATGAGTGGGTTCAAAGCTCGAACTCCCCCGCAGCCCTATAAATGTCACTACGGCCTCAAAGAACATGGTTGTAGTAACGCTCCATTATCCTATACTAACCAGACTTTTGAAGTGAGGAAACCCCCTCAAACAAACAACTAGCAAAGGGCTCACCGACAGTGTGTGCTGACAGACAGTGTGTGCTGACAGACAGTTTGGAGTGTGGCCACTACACGTGAAGGCTGCAGACGTAATGATGGATAATGTTGTGTTTGCACTGAAGCCACAGGAGCGGGTACAGCTCGCTGGATAGACTGATGGACAGTAATAACCGTAGTTGGCTGACCTGGATGGCTAGAGGTCACTGCGAGCTATTTTGGTAAACACACAGTGCACAAACAGGGAACACCTGATATCACATAGCTGTAATGAAATAATTAACTCTTGCAAGTAACTCATAATAAAAGGAGCACATTAAGATGACAGAGGAATTGTTTTATGTAATCTTGGAGAAGATCACATGTGGTCAGCCTTAGCCTCACTGTCTCTGTAACATACATTTCGAAGCTGACAGCCTGAATTCTCATAATAAATAGACAGACTGGTCGTTTTGCACCAGTATGCAATTGTTGTTTCGAACACTGCCCTGTGTTTGGCAATAATTGCAAGCCATTTCCTGTGTGTGCCCTGGATAAACACTGGGTGAGAGAAGCAGAGGTGGCACTACTGATCCTGGGGGTCAATGGATGATACTGCCAGAGGCCTCCCTGTAACCTCAGCCTTCCTTGGGTGTCTGTAGACTCCTGTGACAGACACACGAGGCCTACTGTGTTTGTGCTGCAGTTGAGAGATATTTTATGTTAAATACAGTGCTGCCATTGGCCAGTAAATTTACTATTATTAATGATTTAATATTACCATGAGTATTATCTAATCACCTATGTATGAATTTAAGTACTCCTCTATAAACACTATACAACATGCGCTGTTGTATAGTGTTTATAGTCTACTGTACACTTGCATGTTGCTTCTGAGTACATGTCCCTCGTCTGATGTACGGTTCTATTTCTGCTGGACATTTAATGAGGTTTAGCACACTCGGCTCAGAAATTCACAGATGAGTAATTGCAGATTCAGATTTGATAGGGAGCAAGGCTTCTCCTGCTCGCTGGACCATTAACAGTGGCCACATGCGTTACAAACCAGAGAGACTGAACCTTGAGCACAAAGTTGCTTAAAGGAGGCGTGATAACAGTGCCCTGCCAGGAGTCTGTCAGGAAGGGTTCAAGAGGAACAGACTGGATGTGAATCCAACGGCGATTCAGGTACATGCTGATGAGCTGTGAGGCCGTTTAGAAGAGAGGAGGAGAGCGAAGGAGCTGTGTTGAATTTGAGATTAAATTTCATGTAGGCTTAGGAGTTCTTTACTATGAGGTTTACAGAAGCTTTCTGACAGACTTGCTCGAGCTGCCTCTTACGCATTATTTTCCATTTACTGAAAACAGGTGTGTGAGTGATTAAACCTGCTGTTATATAATCCCTACAACATGGTTTGTACATTTAGATTATTACCATTATAGGGCCTTCAAAAGCAAATCCCTTGCCTTTTGTAAGTCTACAAACGAATATTCATTAAGCCATTTTCTTTGTGGATGTTGTGCTGTGAACAGTGCAGTGCATGTTGTTCATCCTGAAGAGATTGTGAGTTTTAGTTAAAGTTAGTTATAGACTGTCACTTTACCCATCAACAGTGCACTGGCATATAGACCAACCTACGAGTGAAGACCATATAGACCAGGAGTGTCAAATTTTTTTTTAAATTAAACAAAGCCACAGGCCAACGTTGAACTAATGAACCTTTTAATATGGACCCCTACAAGTTTTGCTTTAACATTGAATATGGAACAAGCAACGCTTATATAACTTAATAGTGCAGACATGCAAAATCGAATTTAAAAATTAAAAAAACATATCAATGGCATATTAAATAAAATTTAAATAAGAATTGTACGTCTCTTTTCTATTTGCAGCCTTTTGAGGTAAATATCAAAATAAACTTTTTCCACAGGCTAATAAATTTGAAAATGTAATGTCCAGGTTCTTGTACTTGTTCTGGTGTTTCGTTTCATAGTTTTGTCTAATGTTGTACTCCTTAGTCACAGACACGTTGGCTCCACAAACAAGACAAACAGGTCTGTCTTTTACATATGTAAACAAATATTCTGACATTTTTGGAAAGGGGTCACACGGTGACTGTTGTAGTATGAAGTCACGGCGTGGTCTTAAAGAGAGACAAGAGGCAGGGTGAGTGGGGGCTTTCCTGCTGAAGCACGGATCACAACTGGGTTGGGCGCGTAATGAATGGCATGGAAAACCCGCGGGTGGACGACTTGCCTGGCTTGTAACAGTGGTCGCGTCCACCAAACGGGAGCACGCTAATGATGTCATCAGCGCCAAAACAACAGGAGGGCATTATGGGATTTGTAGTATTAGCGGTGAATGCGCTGTTACAGCAGTGCCGCCACTGTATAATACCAGTGGGCCAGTTCCAATAGTAATTTGATATTGCCTCGCGGGCCAAATATAATTACACTGCGGGCCAAATTTAGCCCGCGGGCCAGAGTTTGACACCCATGATATAGACCAACCTATAAATGAAGACTATATAGAACAACCTACAAGTAAAGACCATATGGACTAATCTACAAATGAAGACCATATAAATCAACCTATGAATGAAGACCATATAGTGAAGTCGAATGTATAGGCATAAAAATGCATACATATTGACACTGAATCTGCTATAAATGTTTTTGCTTATACAGAAATCTTCTTCTGTATTGCTTATAATTGTCAAAAAACATTAACTCACTGTGTTACCTAGATAATAACGAAACCCACTGAAATACAGTTCACACATTAAAAGCAAGAATTTACAAATATCTTAACCAAGACATTACTGATATGTATGTTTACTGTATGTGTCTATGTGTATGTATGTATGTATGTATGTTTGTGTGTATGTATGTACGTATATGTGTATGCGTGTATGTATGTATGTATGCTTATGTATGTATATGTATGTATGTATGTTTGTGTATGCATGTATGTATGTATGTTTGTGTTTGTATGTATGTTTGTAAGTTTGTATTACTGCTGTAATATTCTCTAATACCACATGTGGACACTGCTGCAATATTCCAGGGTTTTACTGTTCCCCAAAAAACTGGCATAAAAGTAGACCTGGGCTTCGTTTTCACCAGTGTTAAGGAAGGTCATTTAACCCCTTTTTAATTAGGCATCTAACCCTTTTTTTAGATAGGCATCTAACCTATTTTAAAATGAGGTGTTTATCCTCTTTTAATTCGGCATCTAGCCCCATTAGGCATCAATCTTTTTAAATTACGCATTAAGCCCCTTTTTTATTAATCTGAAGTATATTATTAATTCATTAATTCACCAGAGACTAATAATATTAATATGTCATCCTCTATATATGTGTTGAGGAATATGTGGTGAGGATTTAGCTCTACTGTGCTGGTCAGTGATTTGGTATTCAGATCATCTGAAGGTCCAAACATCTTTGTCAAATAGTACTTTGGCTAGTGTCTGATAACATGTGCCTGTCTGTTTCAGGTTCACTGAGCGCTGTGTCCAGTGACGCTAATGTCAGCTGTGACAGGGATGGCAGCAATGGCTCGTGTGCAGTCGCCGAGGTGGCCGGGAGCCCATATAAGACGGTGGAGATGGTCTTCATTGCCTTGGTTACCGGATCCCTCAGCTTCGTCACCGTGGTGGGAAACATTTTGGTCATGGTGTCAATCAAAGTTAACCGGCACCTGCAGACCGTCAACAACTACTTCCTGTTCAGTCTGGCATGTGCTGACCTCATCATCGGGGTGTTCTCCATGAACCTCTACACCGTTTACATCATAAAGGGAAAATGGCCATTGGGACCTGTGGTCTGTGATCTTTGGTTGGCTCTGGACTACGTAGTCAGCAATGCGTCAGTCATGAATCTGCTGATCATCAGCTTTGACCGCTACTTTTGTGTCACCAAGCCGCTGACCTACCCTACACGTCGCACGACCAAGATGGCTGGCCTAATGATTGCCTCGGCCTGGATCCTCTCGTTCATCCTCTGGGCTCCCGCCATCCTCTTCTGGCAGTTCATCGTGGGCGAACGCACCGTGGTGCCTGGAGAATGCTACATCCAATTTCTGTCCAATCCGGTAGTCACGTTTGGAACAGCCATTGCTGCATTCTACCTTCCTGTAGTCATCATGACGGTGCTGTATGTTCACATCTCACTGGCCAGCCGTAGCCGGGTGGCCAAGCAGAAGCCCGAGGCCAAGAAGGAGAAGAAGGGTTTGAAGTCACCTGGGCTGCACATCCTAAAGCAGAACAATAACAGCCAGGCCTCACCCAAGCTCAGTTCTGATGCCAGGAGCGCTGCTGACACTGTGAAGAATGGGAAGCTGGATGAGTCGGTGGTGTCTACAAAAGCTGACTCCAGCATGCAACCAGAGGAGAAGGAGAGCTCCAATGACTCAAGCACGGCTAGCATCGCACCCAAGGAGCCCCAGGAAAGGGCTGCCAACAACGCTGTGTCTGAGAAAATCCTGGCCTCTGCCCCGGCTCCAACGACCAAGCTCAACCCAGCCTCCAAATGGTCCAAGATCAAGATAGTCACCAAGCAGGCAGGAGAAGAGTGCATCACCGCTATCGAAATCGTCCCGCCAGAGAGTGGCACAGAAGGCCGCTCCATCCCTCTGAACCGGCCTCGCACGGTGGCACGCAAGTTTGCCAGCATTGCACGCAGCCAAGTCAAGAGAAAACGGCAGATGGCGGCACGTGAGAAAAAAGTGACAAAGACAATCTTTGCAATCCTCTTGGCCTTCATCATCACGTGGACGCCATACAATGTGATGGTGCTTATTAGCACCTTCTGTCAGTCATGTGTACCGGACACCGTTTGGGCCATCGGTTACTGGCTCTGCTATGTCAACAGCACCATAAATCCAGCTTGCTACGCGCTTTGCAACGCCACCTTCAAAAAGACCTTCAAGAATCTTCTCATGTGCCAGTACAAGAACATTGGGACTAGGTGAGCTAGCAGTGCAGTGGAACATTGGGAAGGATGGGAAGGGTTTAAGTAGAGTATAGCATGTGTCTGATCCACTGATCCATTTATCTTTTAAAACCTCATGGGGCTTCACAACTCCATGTTGGAGAAGGAACTGTATCATTAATAAACAATAAGAAACTCAAAATAAAAACCTGAAGGCTAATTGTACAGTCCTCAGAGTTCACTTGGTGATATGAAAATCAGACAGTGGACTGGTCTGCAAAGTTGTTTTGCTGCTGACAACGGATCTCTGTGATATTCTGCTTAAATGCACTGCCACTCAAATGATCAGATGTAATGATTTTCATTTGCGGCTTATTATCTTCAGTGGGTTGGGAAAGATAAACACAGCAAAAAAAATCTGAGATGTTTTTTCCCTGCCAAACTACACAACCCAGACAAGTAGACTGATTATGACTATTATAATGATTATTTCCCTTGTATTGCACATTAACGGACATCTTAGTTTAATATACAGGGGTGCATTAAATAGATCTTAACAATGATCATTAATTAGCAAGTGTTTTCTGAAAACCTTCTTAATTAAAGTACAACATAAACACACTCATAACAACTAACATCATCCATTCTTTATTCACAAAGTGTTTCTTTATTTGGTTTTACCTGCAGTTTTGCACCAAAAAGCCAGAGGCCGCTAAAAATCCACTTCTTCTATCTATGAAAACTGAAGTACAATAACAATAATACTGCAGGCATTTAGACTGCTTATAGTGTCATCCATTTCTTATTTTCTCTGCATTGTGTAACATGAATGCGAGAGAAAATGAACGTATTGCCATTTTTTTTACTGGAAGACATGGGAGACCCTTCTTCTGGTCTAGTAGAGCTTTTAATAACAGTGCACATTTCACATTATTACCTGAACATCTTAGAACAGTACAGGTTTCACATTACTACCTGGACATCTTAGACAGTACAGATTGCAAACCATGCATAAGAATCTAGTTGCACACCCAGCAACAACTAAGCTTTAGAAAACAGCACGAAAATAAATGGGGATGAACCTTTTTAAAATGTATCCGAAACCATCATCATTATTCTGAATTTATATATTTTCTCTGAGAGGCAAAGATCTGTTTGTTTTTTCCTTTTTTGTGTGTGTTCATCCCAACAAGGCAGTCGGCTGCTCATTAGTAAGTGGTGAGTATATGAGAAGCCATAAATTATTTAGTAAAGCAGTGTGGTTCAGTAGAGCAGGTTAACAGATGTGCATGCACACCTCAATCACTTTTCATGCCTACAGTTAAGGTCAAAATGATTTTATGAAATCAAACAAAATTCTAAGCTATTCCAAGAAAATGTCTGGTTCTAAACGTGTTCATATTATAATTACTTCTAAAATAACAAACTCTCCTCAGAGTTTAGTGAAGATATTTTACTGATGCACTGAGTTGAAACAAGAGAACACAAAAAAGGCAAGGCCAAAATTATTAGCCTTCTGATAATTAAAAGTCAATAATCTAATCTTTCTGACACACAACTGGCTTTTTCTGTCATTCCTACAACCAAGTTGACATGTCTCTTGTAGGACTTTAGCCCATTCATAAGTCTCATCCAAAGTACATATTTTGTGAGCTTAATCTTGAGCTGTCACCATAGATTTTCAATAGGAACTGGGCTTTGAGAGAACCAGTTCAGGACCTTGATCTTACCGATCTTCAAAAATGTTTGGACCAAGTTGGGTGTTGGGTGCTTTGGGCCACTGCCTTGCTGGAAGATTCAATGGTAACGTAAAGACAGTAACCTAAAGATCCAGCAGTAACCTAAAGATCCAGTCAACTTAATCTTCATTCTTAATGACCATATGGATGCCCAACACATCAAAACAGACCCAAGGCATTATGCTTCCTCCACCATGTGTGAGAACTGTATATTTAGGTTTGAAGGCCTCCCCCTTCTACAAACAAAATTTACATCCATGTTCCCAAATAGCAACATCCATGCACCAGTTTGTGAGCAATGGAATTTTCCTTGGCTAATCACCTCAAAACCCACCACAATGATCTCAGAGCCCACTATGATGACCTCAGAGCCCACCATGATGACCTCAGAGCCCAACATGATGACCTCAGAGCCCACAATGATGACCTCAAAGCCCACTATGATAAAGAACACTCACTTACAATCTTCCTTGAGACTTCAAATCCAGAAGGGGTCAGTTCTACAATAATCGTCTTTGCATAGATCTGAAGATTCTTGTTGACATATCTGATGATTAACCTCTCCAAAGTCTTTAATATTTAATATTTTGTAATGAGACCACACCCAGGTTTGTTTCTCCTAATACTTTACAATGATGCAACATACAGCTGTTCTGGACACTGTGAAATGCCTGGAAATGACTGTATCATTCCCCTTAAGGTAGACATCCTCTACCTTACTTCTGAGGTCCAGATGTATTTCTTTGCTTTTGGCATCATGAAATTATTTCTTACAAAGAATGTAAGCATGATGTCTGTCTATAATCTTCTCTCCAGAACCTTCAAATTACACTAGCAATGGTCACTGGAGTTATGTATAGTGTCCAATGCTAATTAATTGCACCAATTAAGTCAGATGGGGTTCAGATGTGGTTTGAAAGCTAAAAATTTCATTTTTCTTGAAGATTTTTCAAAGTTTTCTTGAAGAATTCACATGGGGCCTAGTAATTACATTCACTCCATTTTTCAATTTACATTTGTTATACAGCAATTTCAATTTCAATCGAAATTCAATTTCAGTTTTTTTTTATGAATAATGTTAACATTGGGCAGAATTTTAGGAAAATATTCCATATCTCCTTGGAAGCTAATTGTTTTAATCTGATGAATTATTTAATAATTTAATCTGATGAATGTAATAATTCAATCTGATGATTTTCCTTTGTCAGAGATGTTTGCAGAGATAATATGATAATATGAATCTTTGATTCATTTCACATGCATGTACCCATTCTTATATACAGTTTTACTTCATTTTCTCCATCACCTTACTGAATGCTTCTGTACTCCTATAGATTCTAACCCTGTGTTGGTTATTCTTCTGTAGTCCTACAGAACCTAACCCTGTGTTGGTTATTCGTCTTCACTTTTACATGTTACTAGTTGCCTATTGACTAAAGTATTGACTAAAGTTACCTATTGACTGAGGTTGCTAAGGTTACTAGTTACCTATTGACTAAGGTTAGTAAGGTTACTAGTTACTTACTGACTAAGGTTACTAAGATTACTAAGTTTACTAAGGTTAGCACATAAGTGTGACAAATACTCCATTTTTTGTTGTTAGCTGGTTTTAATGGTTGTACATTAATACAAAATTCATTTATTGATTACGCAACATTAATTTTATGTGTAATCATATGTGCATAGAATAGCATTTTTTTTACAGCAGCTTTGAATTTTGATTGGTATTGCTTCTAGAATATTGCTTTTAGAAGGTATAAATGTTGTTTAACATGTAACTGAAGACATATTGTATATTGGACAGCATGAAATAGATGGATCAGTTTTTGACTTGCGTTACTGATAACCAGCTGGACTAAGACTTTAGTAAAATAAGTATTTTAAAGTCATATGTTAAATTTTGGATTGTGAAGGATTTTGTGAAACAGCTGTAAACTCTTTCCCTCCTCAGTTGTTCATTATTTGCTAAGATTGATCGTTTTCAGGAAACACACCCCAGTTATTATCCCAACACAAAGACTGTGTGAGTTTAGAGACTGGTTTAACTGGAACTTTTCTGATTTAGTGATTCACACCATTGGAAGCAAGTACTCCAAAATTAAGGCAGAATATTGCACATATTCTCAAAGGTTTCAGGTTCTGTTTCCCAAACAACCCCATTTATATAAAGGACAGAATCTATCCCTATCTCCTGGTGATGAAGAAAACTGTGGTCATAATGTTTGCACTAAGGGACACTGATGAGATACAGCAATGTTCTCCTCTCACTGGAATGGGTACCTCTGTAGGACACATTTGTAACAATATTAATAAGAGTAAGGTATATCTTCGATTCTGAAAATGTAAATAGCATTTAACATGCTGAATATATGCTCATGTAAGATTCACTTCCCTTCCTGCACTTCATGTGTGGATATCTGTACTTTTTTTGGTGTTTAATTGGTGATCTCTACGTGGTTTATGACATGTATTGATGTCTGTAAGCAAATGTATTTAATAGTTTCTAATTTGTGATAAAGCCAGAAGAAATCGGAAATTGTATATTTGTTAAAATCATTGTGAGATACACAGTGGTATCTAGAATGTTGGGAAACTTGGGAGAGTTACATCTGCTTCTCTTACAAAACCAAAGCACCTGAGCACTGGGACCTGGAGATTAATCTGGAGATCTAGGATCTGGAGACCTGAGGCATACTCTGGAGCCATGCTCAGCTGCAAGGAGACCTTCCCTAATAGAATTTATCATGGTGCATTTTTCCTGTTATTTGAAAATCTTTTAGTCTGTGCCGGTGATGAACTGCGCTAATTCTAATTTAATTTCTCTACCATGTAGTTCAACACATCTGCCTCCCTTACAGTGGAGGTTTGGACTTCAGGCTCCTGTTATCACAGAAAGACTCCTCATAAAAACAGACTCTCATGCAGTAAGAATGTCAAAGACCACTTTTTCTTTTTTTCAGTTTGCATCTGGCCTTTTCCCAGTGAGATCATTACATAGATTCTAACCTTTTTCTGTAAAAAAAAAAGGTGATCCACTGATGTGTAACTCTGTATATTTAGCAGACGTTTATCTCTATGAATCATGCCTGAAACAAAAGGGATTGGTGAAACCTAGCCTCTGCTGTGGTGGAGCATGTTTGAATTCTAAAACACAGGGTCTGTGGCCAGTAAGTAGTTATTTTGCTGCAGGATAGATAATGGTCGTCTATTCCCATGGGGAAATTGATGGTATTCATATTTAGTAATTATGAACTATCAAGAAAAAAAGCTCCCTAGTCGTTTTGAAATGGTGTACAGATTATTGTATGTTTTTTTTTTAATGCATTAAACTTAATAAAGATCTTGTTCCTACAGAGCAGTTACAAGCCGGTCTCAGTATCATGATACAAACCCATCTGTATGGTGATACAATCAAGAGGCTTTAAAATGGTTAACCAAATATAGTGGATTCTAAAATTGTTGAATATCATGATTTCATTTTAATATGATCAATTTTAATGCATTGTTTAGTAGTTTTGTGCAAATACTGTCAAAGGTTGAGTCAACATTGCAGTTTTCCCTGTCATTTCCCTAAATCTGACTGCTACTTCACAATCTTCGAACACCGGCACGTTTCTCCTGAGAGATCAACCTGAAAAAATCAAAAAGCTCATGGTTTTGTTTTTTCAGTGCTCAGATTTCTGAACTGGTGTGTTAAGAGACTGACAGCAAGAAAAGAATCATAATCAAGAGTGAAACAGAGATTATATTCTCAAATATGCCACCATGACGACATCCAAATGAACCACATTCCCTCCTGCAGGAGTTATATATGCAAATGATTTGTAAACACTTTATATTCTTAAATGCTAAAAATTTTACTCTGGTTTCCTTTAAAGCTGTTGAACCCATGTAATATATCATTTGTGAGTGCAGCCCATCTTCAGCACTGATAGAGTTTTAATGTTATCTTCCCACTAAGACCTGCGCACTAACAAAGGCCATCTCTGTTACAGGAATGAAAGTGTAGCACTGCAGTCACTTTTCAAAATAGCTTTTATTTCAAATGGCAATTCCAAGATTCGTACTTTCAACCTACAAAAAAAGAGCAGTAAGATTTTCCAAATGAGACACTACTCAGACTCTGCTATTCAGATTATGCTCTACTGCATCAACACACAACCGATTACAAAAGTGGATTTATAATGACAAAAGTAGAATACACAGGTTGTTGTTGTTGTTTTGTGTGTGTGTGTGTGTGTGTGTGTGTGTGTGTGCGCGTGTGTGTGGCTAGGTAAGTGAGCAAATGTTTCTTGCATCATATATGAAACATGAGGTTTGTCAGACTGGCAATCACCCGCAGAACAGCCTAGTGGTGGAGAAAGCAATGTCTTGTTTAAACATCACCAATTCACTCTCTGGGGAACAGCCGTATTGTACAGCATGTGTGAGTCGTATCACTGTTGCCACATTCTTGAAGGCAGACTACAGGAACTGGGAAGTTTACAGGTGAAGCACCAAATCACATGTCATGTCTCTCAGATGCTGAGAGGAAGGGTGGAGTGGCTGGTGTTTGGAGGGCTGATCTTCACAGGGCTGGTGTTTGGAGGGCTGATCTTCACAGGGCGCCTTGTCACTCCTTTCCCGCATCCTTCCTCTTCTCTTTGCCTTTCCCTTTCTTCCCTGGGGAGAAGGCAGAAGGAATCAGTGCTTCATTTAGCTCACAGCCCTGACAGTGGAGCCTCAGTTACACTTTACTGGCACATGCTGACTGACTAGATAAGAATAGCAGACCCAGAGAACAGCAGGCCTTGATACCAATCTGTCTGCAGATGGATTCAAATACTACCTTTGTGTTAAACATTCAGAGTTTTCAAACAACTGAATTGCTTTTTAGTTCATCTGTGAATTCTTACTGTATTTCACAGATATCCATATCCAATAGATGCTGCTGTGTATCAACATGGAGACATCATGGTTCTCATAACCACCCAGTGCACTCAGAACTAGGCGGTTCTGTCTGAGGGAAGCTCAGACTCATTATCTCACAGCTTGAATCATCATGTTACAGAAACACAACTGTATATAATCTCTTGCAACATGAGAATTGCTAAAAGCTATTATATATAGGAGATAGAAACCACTGACATAAAGACAAGAAAACTCCTCAAAATGCATGGAGGGTTGCTCCCCAAATCCAGCACCCTGAGGTTGTACATCAAGTGTAAGGAGGGGGGCAGAGGACTAGTGAGCAACAGAGCCATGGTCCAGGGTGAAACAATCAAGATCCAGGAATACATCAGGAACATGGCCAAAAAGGACAAGGTGCTTAGGGAGTACCTCAGACAACAGAGGCCTGATGAGGAGAGAGATGAGGAAGAGCAGGTGCCATCAAGGATGGATAAATCCCTACATGGCAGGTACCACCAGCAAATAACAGAAGTGGCTGATATGGAAAAGTCCTCGCTGGCTGGAAAAAGCTGGACTGAAAGACAGCACAGAGGCACTAATCACGGCAGCACAGGAACAAGCTCTCAATACAAGATCAATAGAAGCAGGAATCTACCACACCAGACAGGACCCCAGATGCAGACTGTGTAAAGATGCCCCTGAGATGATCCAGCACATAATAACAGGGTGCAAGATGCTGGCAGGCAGAGTGTACATGGAACAAGTGGCTGGCACAATATACAGAAACATCCGTGCTGAATATAGACTGGAAGTCCAATGGTCAAAGTGGAACACTCTCCTGAAAGTGGTGGAGAACAACCAAGCTAAGATCCTGTGGGACTTCCAGATACAAACTGATAAAATGGTAATGGCTATTGTGGTGACAAACAGCAGAAAAGGCCTATAGTGATAGATGTGGCAATCCCATGGGATAGCAACATCAGGTACAAGGAACACGAGAAGCTTGAAAAATATCAAGGGCTGAAAGAAGCTGGAAAAGATGTGGAAGGTAAAGGCAACAGTGGTTCCAGTGGTAATTGGAGCACTAGGGGCAGTGACCACCAAACTGGGGCAGTGGCTCCAACAGATCCCAGGAACAACACTGTCCAGAAGAGTGCTGTCCTGGGAATAGCAAGAATGCTACGCAGGACCCTCAAGCTCCCAGGCCTCTGGTAGAGGACCCAAGCTTGAAGAAAAAAAGACCACTCAGAAGGGTGGTACTGAAGGTCATGAGTTGGAATCCTGACCAGGGCTTCTCCAGGGCCAGGGATTCTCAAGGCCAGGGCTTCTCCAGTCCCTAAGGCAAGGAACTTTATACAACCTACCAACCTTGTTACCAATGAGAGATTAAAATAAAAGGCCCAGAATGCTTCTCCTGTACCACTCTGTTATCCCATAAGAAGAAACAAGCTGCTAGAGGACAGGACCCAACTTGAATATTAACTGAAAGCTAGACAGGCCTTATCCTGAAGGTTTCCCAGAGAAGGGCAGTTCCCTCCAACTAGCACAACATGGAAGCTCCTGTCAGGCATCATTGTGGCTAAGATGAGTAGGTACATGGCTCAGTACAAGGGTGTGGCCCAGAAAAGCACTAGTAAGAACACCAGAGGAGTGAAACACCAACTAGTGTTGAATAAAACAATCACTCAAGACTGTAAAACTAGACAAACATACCTGTGCACTGCCTGGATTGGATACAAGAAAGCCTATGATCCAGTGCCCCACAGAGTGTATAACATCAACAGGACATTCACCCAGAGCTCAGTGGGTATGTCAAAGATGTCCCAAGGGGCAAAGTAAGGAAATAGTGAGGAACTCAGACAGCAGAAACCTGAAAAAGATGTGGAGAAACAGGAACCATCATGGGAAAATAGCTGATAAGGGAAGATAGGGAGATAGGGGTGTTGATAAGGGCCCCCATCCAGTTGATTAATCCTCCATCTGTGCCTGGATAAGTAGGAGATGGTTGGTCCGGGGCAGGTGGCAGGAATGCCTTGTTGATTCTTACTTAGTACCAAGGACAGCCATTAGCTCGGTAAAAGTAAAGCGGGAGTTAGTTCTATGTGTGACATAAAATATAGACATTTCAGAAGCATGGCAGCAACTCCAGCAATTAACGATTACAGCCTACCTAAAAGGACAGAACTAGAAGGTAACACAGACTTGGGGGCGCCCTGAGGCATTGACATTCCTCCACCCAACCGTCAACAAACTTGAGTGAACGTCTGCAGTGCTGGGATGACAGCACCAGCGTCTCAGTATACCATACCATGTATTACCAGCAAATAATGGAAGTGGCTGATGCTGACAAATCATATTAAGGGCTATAAGGCTGGAAGACAGCATGGAGAACAGAAGAAGCTCTAAATACAAGAAGCTGGGATCTACTACACCAGACAAGACTCCAAATGCAGGCTGTGCAAAAATATCCTGAAATAATCCAGCACATAACAGCAGGATGCAAGATGCTAGCAGGAAGAGCATAGATGAAATGCCACAACCAAGTGGCTGGCATAGCATACAGGAACATCTGTGCAAAGATTAGGCTAGAGGTTCCATGGTTTAAATGGGATAATCCCATGAAGGTGGTGGAGAATAATTTTAAGATCCTGTGGGACTTCCAGATACAGACCAACAAAATGGTGATGGCTAACCAACCAGACATGGTATTGGTTGATAAACAGCAGAAGAGGAACGTAGTGATAGATGTAGCGATCCCCTAGAAATAGCAACATCAAGATCAAGGAACAGGAGAAGCTTGAGAAACACCAAGGACTAAAAGAAATTTTGAAAAGATAGAGAAGGTTCCTTTCGTAATCACAGCACTAGGGGCTGTGACCCACAAACTGGGAGAGTGGCTCCAGCAGAACAACAAATATCCAAGATCACCATCCAGAAGAGGACACCCCTGGAACAGCTTAGATACTACACAGGAGCCTCCAAAAAATTATATATATCACAAGATTTGTGTATCTCTCTCTCTCTCTCTCTCTCTCTCTCTCTCTCTCTCTCTATATATA